>OMLM01015441.1:14464-32120 GCA_900302695.1 Helostoma temminkii | reverse complement strand
CTTTTAACAAACACTATGAAAAAATGGCAGAAATCAAAACAGAACTGGGAAAACTATTATTTATTTCAACTTTATTAAACAAAATACATTCCATATCACAATAAAGGCAGACAAACTGGAGATACATACACATACATAGAGGAGAGAAGAATTCAAACTGTGCACATTAAAGAGCTGTCCGATCGGTAGAGTACCAGCCAAACCTATTAAAGTACGGTAATATCTTCTTGAGTAGAAAGTCAGAAACCTTTGGCTTTTCATTCATGTCATCCTGAGAGAAAAGAAAGAAAGGGCTGAAAAAGATGGGACTGATAGAAGAGAATGTTTTATTACTGTCAACAAGTGCAGTGAAATGCCAAAATAAAAAGTAAGGCCTGATAAATATAATTCATCTATGCCACAGAGGTCCAAGTTTGTCCAAAAACTATAAAATCATGTACACATATTTTAATTCAGTTACACAGCATATAGCATCAAATGTGAATTAATCAGATGATAAAAACTGTCCCAATGAATGCAGTAGCACCCCCTGCAGAAAACTACAAAGTAACTTAGTGAGCCTTTCAAAATAAATTTAGCTTTACATTACTTTAAATACATTATTACGTTGTTTTCATAAAGCTTAATCCTTTAACTAGACTTCAAATATAACATTGATATTAGATTAGATGTTAGATTTCTGCTGCATCGATTCAACATTCAGAGGCCATGAAATGAACCATGTGTAACATTCATGTGCATCATACAAATTAATCTCTTCTTTATCTTTTTAAAAGATTTAAAAGATTGTTTACAAAATATTTTATTTTGAAACACATAGACAACAAAGGACACTCTTACCTTGGTAGAGTAAAGCAGCTGCTGAGCATAATGACTGGACTCGGGGAAACAACTGTCCTAGCTATGTCCAAAAAGGACTAAATGCACTTTGCTGCACCGGTGAGGCTCAATAATTAAAGTTATATCTTATTTAATTAACCTTTTTTAAATAACTCTTTGTGTGGAGGGAACAGGTTATTTAATGTCATAATTTTGGGAAACCAAAAATTAGTTTTAATGGATTGTCAGACTATTAGACTATTGTTACTGTCAGACTGAGTTTCCCCTTTTCACCAGTCTTAATGCTAAGATAACTGTATACTGGCTGTAGCCTTATATGTAAACTACTGTATATAAATTCACAGATTGAAGTAAAGTTATGTCCAAAGTGACTTTTCTGACCCGTTTTGGTGCTGGATTATTTTCCTAAATTTACTGTTACTGTTACCTACAGTATATTCCACATACTGTCGTTTGTGGACGATCAGAGAGGAGATAAAGTTTACAGAGAATCCACTAAAAATGAAATGCATTGTAAGTTAATTAAAAATAATAATAAAAAAAAATAGTTTAGCTTTTCTAAAATCACACAAGGCCGCTGCAGGTTAAACAAATAAACTGACTGAGAAGGAGGCAGAGAAAAGGGACGGATGGATAAATGACTGATTATAATAACTAATTTCAAACCTTGCAGTAACAGACAACAGATTAAGCAGAAGGGTTGAGTCAGTGAAAGGAGAATCCAGATGCCGGCAGAACGCCACACCACTGGTTGATGAACTTAAGGACGTCCTGACACTCTGGACTGTGACTGGTCTACAGGGGAACAGAAACACAAAAACAACCTATTGTTCCAACAATTAAATTAAGACAGTTTCAGTCATTTTTAAAACAGAAAGTGAAAAAGGATAAGATAAAGGTGTGCTGCATTTCTTGAACAATACATTTGAAGACGCCACCGTCACTCAGTTAAACAGTTTTTTGATGCATATTGGACCAAACAATTAATGAGTTCTTCTGTCTGGTCTCACCTTAGTGGCCATGAGGAATTTGTTCCAGTCTTCCTTGTTTGCTACTTTCCCCACAGACGAAAACTCGATTTTATTCCTCAGCACAGGGTAGCCTGGGCCCAGCAACACAAGAGTGAGAGGTGGACAACGTGGTAAAGCAGCAACAACTCTACCACCACATATATTTCAATTTTTTAACCGAAACCTTCAGATTTACTTTTGCTTAACATCTTTACATAAACATAGACATCTTGCAACAAACAGCGGATTACAGGCAAAGAGCAACATTCAATAAGTTCAATAATATGTAAACTAAGGAAATGTTTACTACTTTCCCTGTGATATAATTGATGTTACCAGCTTGATTGAGGAACTCAACAGATGTTTATGTGTGTGCGTTACCAGTAAGGACACAGGGCAGTGAATGTAGGCCCGTGTTTGTGGCCACTAACGAGCCTTCGTATGTGTTTCTCTCATCACGTGGTAGAACCTGCTCCAGCCGATGGTCCATGGACACCATCAGCACCCAGTCCCTGATCTGCTCTCGCTGACTGTCCTGTAACAAACACACACACGGAATTTCTGGGTCATTATCTAGGATAAACTAAACATAATGAAAAGAAAATTAAATAAATATAAATCTGTAGTTTTGAAAAATGCTTGATGAAACTTTTACAGTAAAATAAACAATATCATTGTTTAAAACAAATTTAACAACCAGCATCAACAAAACTGCAAATGATGAAAGCTCATATTGTCATAGTTTTTATTTATCAAAATATAAACTCTGTATTTATGTTTTTGTAACATTCAAGGTGTCAGGACTTTTAAAGACCAATCTACCCACTATCTCCATCATCAGTCAAACACAGATAGATGGAGTGTGTGGGCGCAGTCAACTCACAGTGACACAGAGCTTGGTAGGAATGGGAACCTCGAAAGGAATGTCTGTGTCCACGAAGTCTGAGTGATCCAGAGTATCCAGTGTCCCCTCATCAACGGCCTGGAGACACAAATCAACTAATTAGAAATTAAAACTGATTTATTTTAATTAAATTTTTATTTTAAATTTATTTGACTGGTTTTCCACCTGCAAGTGATCTGTGTCTATAAAATATATACGAAGAACAGATGTTTGAATAGAGATATTTTAAAGGTGTAAGAGCGAAGATCTATGAAACATTAAAACTTCTCTATGTATAGATTTTCATACTCACATAACACAGATCGAGGAAGTGATTGAGGAAGATGAAGGCCATGTTCTCCCAGCCAACAGCCTGACAGGATGACAAAACATAACATGGACACGCACTGTAATCTGGTAAGACTGTGGCAACAGTTTGTGAGGATGTTTAAACTGATTGTTGGGAAACTTGAGCTTGTTTCCTTAAATGCAGCTGTACACCACTGTCCAAGTCACATTTCAGTCTAACTTCTGATTGCTTTAACAATCGAATGACTCAACTATGAAGTGGGTGAAAAGATAAAATAAACTTAGATTTTCAAAACTGAACGATAAAAAAATGTAATTATGCATTTGTGAGTACGTAAAGTCCTTTTACAATATTTTATGACATTTCAGACAATTTTAGACAAGAAAACCAAAGAACTGTATTGACGTTTGTGAATTTCACAGTTCTCTCCAGAAAACAGCAAAATTGATTTTTTAAATTTGTTTCATGCCATCATCGAAATAAAATGTGGCTTTGACCCTAATAACATAGACCTGATCCACATATATTAATATTTCCAGGCATTGTTCCTTTTATTTACTACTGTAGCTCACACTACAGGGAAAACAGAACTGGTCTGTATCTTATATTCAAAAAAATAAAATAAATGGGATGATACAGTAAAAGTCCACCTCTAACACCCCTGGATTACCTAAAACTATGAAAGCATCATATCAATGAATAAATGCACAGACTGTAGAAGAACAGCAGTTCCTCCTCTCTGACCGGTGGACCCACCTTGCAGGCCAGACCAGCCTCGTAGAAAGCCTTGTCTGCGGGAACGAGCTCGGTGTGACGCAGCAGAGACACAGACAGCTTGGTTGCCACTGTGATCTGAAAACAGCAGAGAAACGGAAGAACTCTGTCTTTAAAGCTAGTGATTAAAACACAACAGACATAAACCTGTAACCAAACATTGTGGAGCAGAGCCACGTGAGAAGGATATTAATAAGATCAATTATGAAAAGTATGATCTTGAACTATAAAACAGTGGCATTTCCTATTTTTTTTGTAATTGTTTGACTGAACCTTGAATAAAGAATGTGTATGTGTTTAAAAAAAGGAAAAAAGCAAAGGTATTTGTTACCTTCTTTATTTTTTGTTTTTGCATATTTGTTCCACTTAAATGATTCAGATTATAAAATAAATTTTAATATTACACAAAATAACCACTTAATTAGGAGCTGCCTGACAAAGTGAAAAACGTCTAAAGATCTAAAAAAGCAATTCAAGAACTATTGAGAAAAAAAGGTAATTGACTTGTACCAGTCTGGAAAGGTTTCTACAACCATTTCTAAGGCTTTGGGACTCCAGTGAACCACAGTGAGAGCTTCATCCACAAATGGAGAAAACCTGGAACAGAGGTGAATGTTCCCAGGAGTGGCCAACCTACCAATATTACTCCAAGAGCACAACACTACTCATCCAGGAGGTCATAAAAGAACCTAGAACAACACCTAACTATCTATGGACAGCTATTTCTCCTAATAAATGAAATCATCATGTAAAAACTGCACCTTGTATCTGGTATATCTTTGTGTAATATTAAAATTTGTTTGATGATCTAAATAATTTGAGTGTGATAAATATGCAAAATTTAAAAAACAGCACTGTAGCAGTTTTGGCTTTTGGCCTTTACTACTGTAAAATAGTAGCTGGTGGTGGGATTAGTGCCCATAAAATACACATGGAAGGAACAAATAAGGAACTAAAGGAGCAAACACTATAAAGTGATTATGCTGTTAATCTCTAAGCTAAGTTTTAGCGTACCAGCTGCTCGACTCCTCTGGCGGCAGATCGCGTGGCGCAGTAGTGAGCGATTAGCAGCATTTGTTCAAATTCTTCATGAGCAGTTGAGTTGGCGTCGGCTGACTTGGACATATTCTCACACTGAAAACACACAAACACAAACAAGTGTTTATTTACAGAGTTTGCTTGACACTCTAAATAAGACATATTTTTAAGTAGGGTGAAACCAACCAAGCCCATAGAGATGGTTTTTGATTTACCAGCTGCTGCAGGAAGTTGCGGAGGTCAGCCCACATGCGGTAAGATGCCGGTCCGTCTGTGTCAGGAAGGTTAATCAGGTCCAGGAAAAGGCGTTTGTAGATGTTGAAGTTCTGAGAGTTAAAAACAAAGGCATGCATGTGTTGGTTATACCTTTCATGGATGCTTCAGGCATCACAAAATAAATATACACGAAACAATTATTGTGTGAATCTTTGGAGCGGTTGTAGCTCAAAAGAGATAGATTTCTTTTAAAAATATTAATATGACTCTGCCATATTTTCTACATCAGAACACAACAGAGCTTGTCGAGTAGCATCTTCAGAAGAGAAGCACCAACTACAGACAACATACAGTGTGTTACAGTACAATGTTGTTGTTTGTTCATTTTTGTGTTCTTGTGTACTTGTGGTCTGGTTGAATAAGTAACTTCAGCAGAAGTCAATGTTTGTGTTTTCCCACACATACTGTGGCATTGAGGAAGTTGAGCTGTGGCTGATCTAGCAACAAACAGGATTGTAAGAAGTATGGAGAACATATAAAAATGTCTAAAGAGTCTGAATGTGTACCTGAGGGTTAGGTGGTGCCCCGTGCTGTATGTAAAGCTGCAGAGCCTTCGGAGTGTCTTCCTCTTTAATCAGATGTGTAGCGTACAGAGCGATGTACTTGTGAAGGATTTTAAAGTTCTGAAAAAGCACAGCAGAGATAATGAGAACACACCAAGGTAAACCACTTTCACACCTGTGCTCCAAAATACCACAACGATTGTTAATAAACTTGAGCTCGACATTCACGGAGCTTCACAACAAGTTTTACTGGACAACTTTTACAAAGGACACTTGGAACTCAGAGATTAAGTTTAGGAAGTGAGGTTTTATATTTTATAAAAACCATGTCTGTAATCAAAATGCAGCATTAAATAATACACATTATACAGTTTATTGTGAGTCTAGTACCTGCTTAGATGCAGTTTCCAGACATTTCTCCCACTGGCCTCTTTCTGCGTACATGTCCAGAGCTGCCATGACATCCACATCCACCAGCTAGACACATGCATAAAGTTTCAGGTTTATAGAATATAAAAAGATTATATCATCAAGTAAATATTTGTTTGTTCAAGATTGCAAAGTAATATTTAAAAATTAAAACCTATATTTCTCACATTGGCTACTACAAATCACTATCTAAAGATTTACAAAATGCTGTAAAATGATGTTACTGAACTATTACAATAGCAATTATACTATTATTTATTCATTCATGTAAAGAGTTGTTTTACTTTGATACTTTTACTTCAGTATCTTAATGAATGCACTTTACTTGGCATAATTACTTGTACTTCTAGAGTACTTCTACTAAGGTACTTCCTCCACCACCAGTTTTAGTATATGAATTTCAGCTGAACTTGAATTTTTTTATTTTTCACTGATACTTCTGCCCCATTTGACTAATTAAATTTTGGCTAATTAAACCCAAACTTAAAGTATTATATTTGATAAAATGTCAGTGTCTCATGTGGGGGTAAAGTTGGACTTACAGAGTCCACTTTGCCTTGATTCTTCAGATGCTCTTTGTACTTCTGGTCCACATAGCCCTCGTACCTGCCAGGATCAGAGGAATAATATATATGGTGAAATGACTTTTAAAATATAAACAACTCAAACTAATCTAATAATTCACTTTGATCTATTAGGTTACACAGTATATATGTTTAATTAAAGCTCCTTTTAACTAATAAAAGAGATTTGATTTTTATTTACTCGCTTTTTATGACACATTGTCACCTACTGTTTAAATTTCTGATCTTATTTTGATTTGGATTTAGTGCCAATTCCTGCGTTTGACTGATTTCTCTGTAATAACTATGGTAAATTCAAATGCTTCTGTATGTTCATTGCATGCGAGTTGTTTTGAAACCTTGGCTCCAGATCCTTAGCAACTATCTTGGCTTTGTTCCACTCCTCGCCGTCAATAAGGACGTCGATTGCCTGTTTGACCAGGTCCACATTTAAGTACAGCTGGGCAGCCTTCAATGTGTAAAAACAAACACAACAGGAGAAATATCATATAAAAACCTTAAATGATAACTATAAACCCGGATTAAAACATGGCCATGGTGACTTTATGGTATGTGTGTGTTGGGGTTCACTCACAGCGTTGTACTTCTTCAGGTGTGTGAGGCGTGGTCCGACCACTTGGATCACCTCCAGCGCTCGATCGCCACCGAGGAACTTGATCGACAACTCTGCTGCCTGTAAACACACAACACACACCAACAAAATGTAGATTTCACACAACACACTGATGGAACACACACAAAGTCTCTGTCCACTAAAACAGAAGCAGGTTTGTCTGCTCCTGAAAACAACTTATTCAAATGAAAGTTAATGTGGATAATCAATCAATCGAATAAACTTATGATTTTGTTGACGCACTAGGACAATGAACATTAAAATTTTCAGCATGGAGGCTCAAACTGTTTTTTTTTTTTTTTGTTTACTTTTGGTTGGGAAGACCTGAGCTGTCTTCCAGTGTTAAACACGACATTACAAATATCATTAGTGGGAGTCACACATTTGTTTAGTAACTTCAATTTTTATTCAAATCTGTTAAATATACCAATTCTTTTAGTGCATGGTGATATTTTCAGAAAACCCAAATATGTAAGGTTAATTTTTCACAGTAGAAAAATGGATTCTGAGAATTTTTATACGCCCAGTAAATATCCTGAAACAAAACCTCAACCCTTAAAAAAATATTTCTACTCATTATCCATTATCACTGTTTATATAAAAAAACTGTGATTTTTCTGAGGACTCCTTCAGTTAATAAGCTGAGAATGATTTGGATTCTGGTTCATTTTTCAATAAACTTAACTTCATTTGTGATAATTAGAACAGTTGTGCAGTCACCTTCATCCAGCACTTCTCCATCAGGGCAATGTTGGAGTCATCCTTCACCTTCAGGTAACACTCTACAGCGCGGGAATATTCACCTGATTGTTCCCACTCCCGGGCCTGTTCCAGCAGACCCTCTGCGCCTCTGAATACACCAAACAGACAAACACTGTCACATACGATGGATCACAAACACATTAATTTAATCTAAGTTAATTAAATTAGCAAATAAAATCAATTTTAAACCAACAATCAGCAAAATTTTATGTAAAAAGCCATAAAAATTTGTCCTGTTCTTATAAGTTTTCATTTTAGTTTTCAAAAATATTCAGACTCATTGCATTTTAAAAGGGTTTAACAAATATATTCTGACTTCACCTTGGGATGCAGAGAACGAGGGCAACAGTCTGGTTTACACCTCAAATGTTCCAATAGTTATAGTACATGACAAGCAGGAATCATGCTTAATTCTCCAGCTCTTTTTAGTTTTTGATTCTGTAGTTTTTTATAAAATAAAAATCCTTCAGCTGAAAAAGTATTAATTTGATCATTACTTGTGGATGGGAAGTAAGGCACATAAACTCAGCAGGAATATTTTGGTGTCTTCTCACTTATACACTCTTCCACATTTGTTTCCATTGGCAACTTTTGATGTTTTCTCCCACAAGTCATTAAAGGAGAAGAAGCAATGGGAGGATGATAAGAGCTGCTTGCTGCTGGTTTGCCAGATAATAAGCTATTCCTTCTTGGGGGTTTCAGTTTTGGGGAGCACATGAGATGTGTTTTAATAAAGCATCAAACTGAATGAATGATATTTGTGGTTGAGTGAAGTGGTGATAAAATGTTAATGGAGGGTTTTGTGGTTACCTTCTGGATGGATTAAGGCATTTCTTAATAACATAAGTCAACAAAATCTAAAACATACTAATATACATACATAAATAATTTCCCAAACAACCAAACTTCTGATCGGTAATTAGTTCCCAAGCTTTATGGCGCCTGTTGTAACTGTAAGATATAGTTTCAGTAGGGTGGCGTTAGATAACTCACTATTTTACAGCTTTCTACAGTAAAATAAAACATTACAAAGACATGAGGTGCTAAGATTTGTTCTCTCTATATATTTTCTTATCTTTATCTGACCGTATTCCCTTCTTGGAGGTCTCCTTCTCGTATTCCTCTTGAAGCATAGAGAGCTTGTTGGGGAGATACTCCTTACAGATACGAATGGCATCACTCCACATGTCTGCATCCTGATAAAAACAAACATATACCACAGTGCATTGCCTAATCAGCACATTTAGACAAATCCCAATAGTAAAATTTTTGTTAAATAAATTATTCATACATTCAACCCACTTCTTGTTTTTTCTAAAGCCAGTTTGCAGTTACCTTGTAATATTTAACCGCCAGTTCGGGCCTCTGTGCACGGAGCAGGAAGGCTTCAGCCTTCTGGAAATCTTTCTGTTCAAAGCAGAACTTGGCTTGGCCTACCAGGACTTCAGACACACTCTCTGGATCGTGGCCCTCAGCCACCCGCTGTGCATTGGCCCAGTCCTTGTTGTGGACATACCTGGAACAGTTCACACACAAACACACAAATGAAACCTTAAGTTTACTTTGTTAGGATAAGTTAAAATCTTATGTCAAGTCTCAGCCATGGAACAAACAAGAAAACTGTGCTTGTGTTAAAAAAATAGTTAATGCACAGCACATGAAGCTAACCAAATAAACTGAAAGCCCTACAAGGCAACACATATGGTTGATATGGCTCGAATATAAAAATCTTCTACTTTCTCCCTTTAGGGGTTGTCACAGTGGATCACCAATCTCCATCCATCTCATTAGCTCCACTTAGCAATGACTCCAATATTCAGTATATTCAGTAAACTCCTAATGGAAATACATGGTTGTTTATCTGTTAAATGCTCACAAAATGGTTTCTAACTGTGTATGTCTGGTGCTGAGCGACAGTAGACTGTACAGTGGACCTGTAGAACTTTTTCACTGAACACAGCTGCCTACTGCACCAGAAAGCGAGGCTGAATTTGTAGAACAGACAGATACAATCAGTTAAAACAAATTTTAATAGCTGCAAAGCTAAGGGGAGGAGAGGGAGGCCTTGTGCTCACTAAGTCACACTTGCAATGGATCCAGAAAACCCTTGGAGTGCCCATGAAGCTAAACCAAATATAACTGTAGAAACAAAAAAAGTCTTCAGGAGTTTAGAGCTAGAAGTACTATTAAAAGCTTTTATACAGTCAACCCTACTGGATAAAAAGCTTCCCTAGTGCGTAAACAGTAAAACAGATTGTTTACATGTTAGATAACACCTCAGTGATATTTTAAACACAGTAGCAATAGTGCTAATAATTGCAGTTTATAAATAGGGTTTAAAATCTATTTCCTCAAGTTGGATATATTAGAGGATTCAATTGAAGTTTCTCTTTGCACTCATTTTTTAAACATTCACAGTGTGCAGCAAAATCAAACTGAAACTTATGTTCACAAGTTTGTTTTTCATGCATCTCTTAGTATGTCCATTATAGAAATATTTACAAGGACGATTTAGGCTTTAAGCTACTGTACTTGTTGTGGGGAGTTAATTAATTATTCATATATTTTTTATGTTTTTGGATTTATTTTTAGATTTATTTGTGCATGCCAAGATATTGGTTCAGAAATTGTTTCTCTGTAACCTGTATCATTCTGAGATCCTCCTTTCACACTGTCACATTGTAATTTGATACATTGGTATCGTGAATGTGTTGGCACAGCTGCTTTCAAAGTGCAGAATCTGTAGCAAATTGGTAAATATATGCAAAAACTAGATCTTTGTAGTCACTTGTCACCCATTGAGTTAAAGGAAATGAACGCTATGAACCTTTATCAACAAATCTACCTGTAACTATGTTCACACTACGTGTGTACAAATTGCTCGGCTCTCAGGAAGCTTCTGAGCACATTTATTGACACAGATATGTAACATGTAACTATTAGCATGTTACACTATTCATCTCAATATAACATATCTGGAACAGGTGACAGAAACACTAAATGTGTCAGCTTGTTCAGTAAACCTCCATCTCTTGTACTCACATGAAAACAGCTTCCTTGGGTTTTCCTGCTTTGATGAACTCAACCTCTGCCTCGGGAAACTTTCCCTGAAAAAGGAAACAGTGAGAAACAGCAGGTGAATTCAGGATGAATACTATTTGTCATGTCTCGACTGTATTCTCTCGCTAGGCTTTTCTCACTGACAGAGAGCTACAGTTATTGAATTGACAAAAAAAATACAGGTAGTTTGGACAGGACATACCGTGTATCATGTTGAATTCAGCTGAATAATATATTAAAAACATTAAAAATTAACATAATTGTTGATCTTGTTGACATTTTGGCCATTGTTTCATGAAGATGAGACCAAGGCTGCACAAAAATCCAATGCTGAGCTACTAATGTGGCAAATATTGCATATAACAAACACGATTTTATATGTAAATGGGACTGAGGTTAAATGAATAGTGATGTGTTATTGCTGCTGAGGTTTTTACTGGGACACACAGTGGGTTTGTAGCAGACATTAATGTGCTTTTTGACATCATGTGGTTTGTGGAGACTAGATAAATAACCACTGTGGTTCTCAGTAATGCATTTTATACAGGAGTGTGTAGAGCAGATGGCTACTGTATGGATCAGGAGTGTGGTGGATTTACCTCATCTTCCAGGTATATGGCATGTTTCAGATGGATATCAGGTATCTTCTCCTTACACGAAAGGCGGGCCAAGTCAAAGGCAAAGTCAAATGAGCTGGAGATAACAGACAGGGCATCAAATCAAGTCAGGTTTACTTAATGAATTTTTTTAATGTATATTTTGATTCTTAGAGCATAGTAACATTTTCTACTTTTGCTTTAATCGCAGTGTGCATTGAGTGTATGAGTCGTGATGAAGCTCACAAGTTATTCGAAGCTGAGTCAATGGCGTATTCCAGGAGACCAAACTTGTTAAGAAGCTTGACAGCAGCCTCTCCTCCCAGACTCTTGGCCCACAGGTAGGCCACCTGCTTCTGGGCACCGGCACCTCCATGATTCTTAGCCACCTGACGCACACACAAGCATATGTGTGTGTTAATATATGTATAACACTACAGGACTCACTAGCTACAGATAATCACAGGGAAACACATCTGATGCTACAGGGTTGCTCTGCCATCTCAACCCAACTCAAACTCTGACCTTTAAGTACATTTTTTTATTATTATAAATATATAGGTAAATAAATACATGCAATAAATTCAAAACTGTGATTATAGCATCTTTTAAATCTCCTCATGTCCATGTCTTATGCATTGTTATTGTTATATATTATGGCTTTAATCCAGTTACACTATTAGAGGGAGACTTTAATCAACACTCATTATGACAACTGATTAACTATTAAAGCAAGTTCTAGCAAACATGCCACATAAATCAATGATTGCAACAAATCAAATATGAAGGTTCACTGATTTTCTTGGTCTCATCAAAGGGGCTTCTGACCTTAGTCTTATAAACATTTAATGAAGTTAAATTCATTAAGCAGCAGATTTTACCAGACATATGTTAAAATGTTGTATTTACAAAACAAGAATTTAATACTTATGGTCTAAAATGTTAAAATTCTAATCATTTAGTTGTTTGAAGTGCTTTAAATGCATAATTTAACCCATGTCATCAAACCATGTTTTACTTTAAGACTCTATCGAAGCTTAGGTTAATTTATGTACTTTTTTGCTGTAATAATTTCAGGGTTTTCTAGAACAACTTCATCACCTGAGCTATGGTGTAAATACTGTATACTACTTGCTATGTGAGATGAGATATCCTTATTACTCTTTTAAATTTATAAAATAAAGTCTGCCAAATGACTAAATGTAAATGTAAATGTAAATGTAAAATGCAACTATACACTTACAGTTCAGACATTTGGTGAACAGGACGAAGCTCTATTTTATTGTGTTATGTAATTAACAACAAGAAAACCATCAAAACAAGTATGACTGTATGTACCCTGTATGCATCCTCCCACATATCATTGACTCTATACATGTGGACAGCAGCCTTCCACTCCTCAGCCTCCATGAAGTGGTACTCGGCCTCTGAGAACCTGGATTCAGCCTCCAGCTCCTACAAGAGACACCATCCCACACATATCAACAAAACATGCTGCATGCCTCCGCAAATAGCATGACCACTAGAAAAGCCTCAGTTGTTGCTCTCAGTAACTCCATTATCAGCTGTAGAGCTGTACCTTGGCAAGGTGCAGGTGGGTCTCAGTCAGCAGGTCGGGGTGATGTTTGGCCACCAGGCGAATAACATCATCAAACATGCGGTTCTTCTTGTACATGGTGATGGCAAGGTCAGGCTGCTTCACTGTGGCAAACAGCCTGCATGCACACACACAAGAACGGTCAGGTCACCGCAGTGGATAAATTGTTAAAGAGAGAACATTTTAAAGGACTTGAATTAGTAAATCGGTCTAAAAATAATAAATAATTCAAATAAACTGTCTAAATTAACAGTCAGATAATGTTTGTATCACTTCTCTTGCTGTACCTGAGGTCACAGATAACTTCAAACATAGTTATGCTAGTTTGCCTCACTTCATTTTCATGCTTCCAGCAGCCAATGATGAAAGAAACTGCTAAAAATAAAGTGATCTGCATTTACCTCTCAGCCTCTTTGAACTTGCCGTCTCTCTCCAGCTCCTGAGCTTTGCTGATGTACAGAGCCATAACTTCCTCCTCTGTCATACATTTCACTGCCAGCTACAGACAAAATACATCAAACAGCTGTCTCAGTAGCTTCTCTGTATGCGGCTGAAACATATCTTTTACTAGGCAAAATGTACATGTAACTATTACTGTAGATCTGGTTTGCTTAAAAATAAACAGATATTCATGTATTTTGACAATTGTTTTTCTACAGAGAGGATTAATAAGGTCAGAACAGTGCACATACAGTAAGTGTTTACTTTCTAAACATATGTGTTGATACTGACCTTGTGAGCCTCCTCCCAGCATTCTGCTGCGGTGTACATGTCTATTGCATCTTTTATGTGGCCTCCTTTCACAAACAGCTGCTCTGCCACCTACAGGCCACGATCAGACAAAAGCACAGAACATCCACTCAGAAAATACAGAATAAAATAAAAAAAATTACACTCTGGGATTCCAAAATGGCTTATTTTATATGGACAAATGAAAATAAAAACATCAGAACACATCATTTCACTGAAGAAAGCCTTTATGCTGGGTCAACATACAGCATACATAAGCACAAAGTGGCAGAGTGATTTGTTGCAGAATTATGTAACAGCTGTGGGAAGGAAAAAGAAAGCGTCTAGCACTTAATTGTAATAGATTTGAATAGATAGCTACATAAAAACTCAACTTACTGAATCTGTATTAACACCGACATCAAACGAATGCATGAGCTGGCGATTCGTTGCTTCCGATTAAAAAGCGTTTAGTCATTGTTTTTGCTGTGTAACTTTTCTATAGAAAACACAGGTGTTTGCTTCCTTCATTGTTTCAGTTTGAACTGAATTTCACTTTCCTGCAACTTCCACAAGTTGGAGAGCAAAGAGCTTGTTATCTTAATTACTTTCTGTGAATATGCCCATAGAGCAAACAGACTGAAATAGCCTGCTATTTTCAGAGGCTGGCAGCCTGTGGAGGCTGTTTGGCTCAGCTGAGCTCATCAGAATAAGGACATCGCACTGCTTTTCACCACCGTAGTCCCTTTTTCTTTTCCATTTTCTTTGTATCTATATCAAATTTCTCTCTTTCTGTTCTCATTTTCAACAGTAATGCATTTCTGGCTTTTAGGAAACTATTAAAATTATTGTCACAACCATCAAACTTGTCATTTTTCCCAAAACACCCTCAATCAAACAGCCTGCCCTGCTCTACTGAGCACTGAGGTTGATTCTGAGCTCTGACTTTATGGTTGAATATGTTCAGGGTTTGTGTGTGTGTGTGTGTGTGTGTGTGTGTCATGGGTGAATCTACTCTCTTTGACAGATGTGTAGAAATTCATTGCCAGCGGCAAAATGTCACAGCGTACCTTGTCCCTCTGGCTGTGTGGTAAACAGGGTGCAAATCCAACCTCCTGTGCTACTCTAACCACAAAGTCAAATTTACCAGCATATACACTCACTAGCCACTTAATTAGGTACACCTATACAATCTAATGCAATCCAACAGAGCAGTTCTTAGCAGAGCTAATTATAATTTCTCAACTTTTAAGTTGAAATAGTCAGAAAGGTGATAATAGTTTATTAATTAAGTCATAGTGGGTGGTGAAGTTTTACTGGAGTACATTATGTAAAGAGGTGATTGTAATGTGCCAGCCAACCTATTTGAAATGAGGATGATGAACCTACTTTTAATTTAATGCACTTCAATGCACTATGACCTCACTAATAAAACCATATGGTAGAACTACCACCTTTCTGACTGTTTTAACAGAAAAACAGAAATGAGTAATGTATATTTCATGGCAGACATGTATTGCTGTATTGGACTGCATGAATCTGTACAGTCATTCCTAACAGTAAGTGGCCATTAGTGTGGGGTGACACATACATAGACTAGTCTTATGAGGCAAGTATATAACAGAAGTCAAAGAGAACAAAGGAAAAATTCACAGTCTTACTATTTAAATGTTTGTCATCTATGGATATGTTTGAAAAAGGGAAAAAAGTCTATTAACACATCCAAAACACAAAAAGCAACATTGTTATTCCTTTGAAGTTCAAGTTCCTTTTTCATTTAGCTGTATGTTTGTTCTAGAACTACACCTGAAAAAATATAGATACAAGGCTGATGATCAGAGAAAGTGAACCAGAACAATAAAGTTGTGGGGCATAAAAACAAAACAATGAGCTCAAAGACACAAAAATAATGTGTGTAGCTATGGAGAATCAGGTGATTATTGTAGGTGTGTAACATAAGCAACACTTTTCATGTTAATAGACTGCTAACATGAAAATATTGCTCAGCACTACTGTTTGTGTTTACATACACTAAATGAATCCTCCTACGCTCATTGTACATCGTATCCAACGGCAAACAAATGCTCATGCACAACTACTTGACAGTGGAGTAATAAATAAAAAAATCTAACCTCTAGTGTAAACAACATTTACATCAGTTGACTGGTCCAAACCGTGGAGGTAAACAGTAAAACCAGAAATATCTAGTGTCTCAGAGCGAACAAAGGCCACTTACTAGAACATGCCTGTTTCTATTTTGTTTCAGCTTAAACACATCTGACTACTGGGAAAAATGTGATTAAATTAATATGAATTAATTTTGACAAACCTGTGTTTGTTGGTCTTAACTATAACAAAAGGCATTATATAGGTTTAACTATTTGGATTTAATGATCCTTCTTTCCCTTTTCTTCCATGTTTAGCTCTGTGCACCACCTTATCCTGTCACTCTTACCTCATAGTCCTGCATGGAGGTGTAGTACTGAGCTATCTTCACGTAGTATTTCGCTGCTGATGAATCCTCTTGTAACTCCAGGATGTGGACAGCTTTCTTCCATTGACGAGCTGCAATTGCCGCTTCGATGGCTTTAAGGGAGCAGCTGAGAGGAAGCCAGCACACAAAATATGTATTTAGCATCTGCTTGTGTGCGACTGAGCTGAGTATTATTTCTGTATAGATAAATACTGTTTGTCATCTGCATTGGCCACCACCAGACTTAAATAGATGTCAGTTGTGGTGAAATTACTAAAGTTGTTAATTTGGTTAAGTTTGTAGTACAGTAACTTTACTTTATTGGCAGTACAAATTATGAGCAGAAGTAGTTTTGATACATTTTTTTTGTTTTAGCATCTCAACATCCAAATTCAGTTGCAGAGCATTTTTCAACTTGGAAAGAGTAAAAATCTGGACACAAATTACCTGTCTTTATTTGGTATTTTTTTGGACATTAATTTAACCATATTTACAGATATCTCTTCTCTCTCTTCTGGTTCTGGTGGTGATTTAAAGAATTGTTGCCATCTCTGTTGGATTGTTTTTCATGTGTCATCTTTCCTCCTCTCCATCTGTCCATATCTTTGTCTCTGCACTCCTCTCTTTGTGTCTCTCCTCTACAGTACATACCCTGCTTCAATGAAGTGGTTGATGGCGGCGTCCATCTGTTTCTGCTGGACCAGGTAGTCTCCCCATGACTCTTCCAGTTTCACTACCTCGGCAGGGAAAGCAAGACGAGCCAGTTCCACCGCTACAGGAAACAGGAAGAAAAAAACTTCAACAGTAGTAGTTGAATCCTTTACAAAAAAAACCTGCAAAATTAGACAACTGAAGTTGTGAAGCAGATATACAGTAGATGATGCATAACTGTTGAATTACCTTTCCTAAAGGCACCTCCTTTGCAGTAGCAGTCCAAAGCTCTCTGGTTGTTTCTGATCTTCTCGTACAGGTCTCCTGCCTGTTCAGAAGAGAGAGAGATGTATCTGTTCATAATACACTTACGTGTTGAGGAAATCTAATTTTCAGGCTCACTGATCTGAGTGAGGTTTCCTTAATTGTTCATTGGATCAATTGTTAAGAATGTACACTATGTGGGCAGATAACCTACTGTGAAAAAGTAATCATCCCTCTGAACCTAACATCTTGTTCAGATCAGGA
>OMLM01015435.1:2649-18377 GCA_900302695.1 Helostoma temminkii | reverse complement strand
AGATGATATATAAAGTACAAAAGGTACAAACCAGTGTTAGACATTTGAAATAGGTCAGCTATAAATTGTTAATATATATGTGCAGTCAAAAACACTAGCCTGTATAGTACTGATGTTTACTTTGAACAACAGTGTTGTTTATCTGATCCATAAACATGACAAAAAAGGCTAAGACTAAGGTGGGCACTTTTATGACTGTGCCAGTTTGTGTGTCTTTGCAGAGCTATCCTAACATTTCCTGTGCTGAAAGTGCTGATAAAGTAGTTCTCTGGTGTTTTCTAGGCCAGCAATGCACCAAGTGTTCTCGGTAAGTACAGCTTAGTTAGAGTGCATAGTATTTCTCTCCTTTGTGTTAAACTCACACACACATATGAGCCTGCAGATCTAGATAGACACATATACATACACAGGTAGATTCATGTATTTGTTCTGTACCAAATATTATACAGTAATTCAAATCAGGCCACTTGTGCAATTGAGAATTTTTCGAGACACATGTTCACACACAAAACACATAAGTTCTCACATACTGTACACAGATATTCAAAAATGTGTATCAATCTAAAACTGTCACACATACTTTGAAGTGTTATTGACAAGAATTCCCATTGTGTGATTTACCCTCCAGCTCTGCACCAAATAAAACATGTTTCTCTGTTCTCTTGTCTTCTGTCTTTTGCCATTTTTTCCTGCTGTGGTTGTTAGTCTATTCTGCTCTCTTGTGTTTTTGGTCAGAGACTGATTGGTCAAAAACAAATGTGTTTTAAGATCTCTGACTGCACTGTGTGAATACATTTTGCTAGTATAAATTATTATTTACTGTAATTTTTACCAGCTTATTTAAGATATCCACAACCAACATCGTTTGATAACATAATAATAATACATGCAATATTTTTCACCCAGGGAACAGATGTGTATCAAAATTATCCTTTGAAAGAGTAAGGCTGCTAGTATATAATTACAGGGGTCGCACAACTATTGTGTACCAAGTGCTGTTTACAGGATTCTTTTAGCAAAGCTTCTTGTTCAGTGAATGTAAAAATGGGTTGCACTATAGATTGCTTCCTTCATGTGTGGTCAAACGAAACTCACATTTTGGCATTGCTGCCAATGAGTCTTTAAACAGACACAACCAGGAGCTGTACTGTCATCAGATGAGGCCCATCAAACCATTTCTCATGGGTCTCTAATTAGATGCTTGTTTCAAATTCTCAAGAGACCAAATTGATTTCTGTTGCAATTAAGACAGAAGAAGGCCTTGGTAATATGCTTCTTTAATGGAAAACCTATGATCCTCTTCCACAAAATAGGCATTTAAGGATACACTTGACTGAGATAACGGCAGGTCCCTAAAACTGGATTTCACTGGAAGCAGTGCAGTTACTGTATCTACGCTTTTACATGTAACACTTTAGTCAAAGTGTATTTTAATGTATTAGTATTTTCCTCTCTGAAAAACAGAGATAGTGATACAGTTTAGCTGAGCACCCAAATGTTGTCTGTAGGCTACAAAGTATTAATTCAACATTAATGTGTTAATATGAAACACAAATAACTAAAATAAATAAACTATAAGATATATACATGGGGCATAGCTGTCACAAATAATACCATGAAATGAGCTTCATAATGTCGACTGTGACTCGATCATCTTTCTGAAAAAGAGTTGGAAGATGTGGACATTTAGCTGTCTAATGACGGATATGGTCAAGCTGCCTTATGGGAAATGTAGGACTCAGTGGAGACTAAAAATCTAGATGACTCCTCTGCTTGTTCAGTGTCGACCATTAGCCTATTAAATTGTTTCATGTGAATCCAACATTTCTATTTAGCAAAATTACATAAAAAATTTGATTTTGTTGACATGAGCCAAGCTTATCATCCACACACTCAGAAAGGCTCATGCTGTTACATGTCCATAGGGCCCATGTTTTAATTATTGTCCCTGGTCAGCATTTAGGCTTAGACTGAAAAGCCTCTCTTAGCTGCAGTCATTATCTGTGGCAAAGGTGGCACTTGGATCCATTATTCAAATGTTCCAAACATTTCATTACCCTGTCATTGGTGCCACAGTGCCACTACCACTGGACTGACTAATGTTGTTTTTAAGTTCTTTGCCCCATTTCCTTCACTTTGTTAATACCTTGCACATTGTCTTTCTCACTCCATTTACCTTCTTCACATCCTCCTATCCATCAATAGCGATTTCTCCATCTTCTTCTTCTGTCAATCGTCCCTTTCACCTCTTCTTGTCTTCCTCTCTGGCTGTCAGTTCATCTTTTTCCTGGAGGCAGAGTTGGTTTCTAAAGAAACAATTTCAGACAACAGACAATAAAGCCATGGAATTGGAGTGAGAGAGAGGCTGATACCAACACAGTGACTATCCTGGGAGTGGAAAAGAAAGAAAGAGACCAGGACGTGCTGACACAGAGAAGGGTAAGTAAGGTAAAATCACAGGGTAGAGGCAAAATGACATAAAGAGGTAAATGAGATGAGGTACGCTGGTGCAGTAAGGAAATAAACCACTCACTACTCAATGCACTACATTTAAACTACATCACCAGAAGTAGAACAGATAAAAAAGATTAGTGCTGAAAGTAGGCACAACATTTTTAGCTTAGTTTGCATACTGTACAATTATAGCTGAGTAAAGTTTGAGGAATCAGTAGATCATCTAAATCATCTGTGACACCTGTGTCTTCATAAATTATTTTATCCTAAATGTTTATAATATAAATTCGGTGTGATTTCTATCATAACAGAGTTTAACAATTCATAGCAGATGTTTCGTTATCATAGAAAAAGCTACATTTAAAGTCTCTGTTATTTAAACTACATTTTCTTATTGGCTTATTTCTAACTTCAAATTGTTGGCACATCACTGCTATCAGTTAAGCATTAAAGCAAAGCAAATACTGTACAAATTCAAATCTGTTGATCAGCAGACGTAAATGCTTCTGTACAGGCATAATTTTCTTATACATATCCAAACTAAAATGTCTATCAGTAGTGTTCCTGCCAGAAGCCCAAAACTTAGTAGTGAACCCAATTTAAGTTTCAGGGTTTTTCTGTCAACTTATGTTACTCTAAAAATGAATTCCAGAGGAATGAAAAACATCTTTATTGCAGAAACGGACCAGACATCTGTCAAGCAGCCAAGAAATATGTCATTACTAAATGTCTTATTGATGGTGAGACAGTAATTAACATCATTACAGTCTGAGAAAATCTTTCCTGGTTGCAAGATGATCTTTATATAAGTGCTTGAAGAGAAAATGTGTAAATATATAAGCAAAAGACACATCAAAACAATATTTCTGTGTTATTATGAAATGTGAGATCTAACCTCGCTGACAACGATGTGCTCATTTTTATGATTGATTTGAAATCTGTGAAGTGATTGTAAGCTAATATGAGGCACTGACTATAGGTGGAGCCAGACAAATACCTTTCTTGTAATGTTAATCCTGGTTTGCTCGGTGTCAAGCTCTGTACCTCATGATATAAATTCGGTAAACAAATTACTCACTAACCCAAACAAAACTCATAAATCAGGTTTTATAACTCTAATCATGTTTCATCAACAAGTCATTTATCACTGCAAAGACTGATCTACAGTACAGTTAATATTATAATCTCAATTACAAACAGGAAAGAAAAAAGAAAGGAAAAGACTCCGGGATGACAAATGTCATCCTTCAACTGAACATCCATCATCTTTAGATTTCCTGCAGACAGTGGGGTTTGACTAACTACCATTTAATGAGCTGTACATGTATTTAGAAACCTAATGAAAATGTGAAACGTGCCCATTATGTGTGAGATGCACCTGAAAGTATTTATTTGTGTGTTCTCATTTGTGCATGTATAAAAGTGTTTTTGTCTGAGAGTGTGTGTGTGTGTTTGTTGTATGTCTGTCTGTGCATGTGTGAAAAAGTGCATGTGCATCACCGTAGAGAATATTTGAGCACAGGCTGTGGAGCTGAAGGTCACTCTGAATGGAGGCAGATAAATGAACTGGAGACACCAACAAGCTTATTACTGTAGAGTGCGTGCACATACGGAGCACACACGCTGACACCCGCACTAGCACACACTAGCACACACTGGCACACACTGCAGAGACTTATTACAGCTACTGTAGTGACATGAATTGGTCCTCCCCTGATTCGCTCTCCCTGCCTCCCTCTAAATCTCACTGTGATAACCTGAGTTACTGAGATTTAAAGCTGCTGCTACAGAGGAGCTGGAAACAATAGTTGAATACCTATTTGCTATTTACCTATTTATGTGATACCTTTTATTATGTGGCACATTTGTAGGAGTGGCCATTTAGTGCATATGGATATTACGCATTGTGCACATTTATTATCAATGTCCATGATTTTACTTTCAGTGTCAATAGACCTCTGCTGGATGAATAATTTTATATTTTCCGTAATAAAATTTCACTTTTCATATCTCCCCTCAAGTTATACTTAGAGTCCAACTTCCTACATTATTGAGGAGAGCATGCTAGGCTGCCCATACACTTGGTTGGGGCATAAACTGCTGCCAGGAAACTGGTGAGTTTTCCAGCTACTCCAACTAACTTTTCACTTTTCACAGTTGGCTATATGCTGGCAGACTGTCACTGCAGGCTTAATCAAAGTAACCACATAGAAATGGCTCTGTTTGACACAAGATGGACAGCACATACAAATATCTATTTCTCACTAAAGTATAGCAATATGTAATATTTATTATTGACCAAAAACACGACTACGCACACACTAATGTGAACACTGATGATGACAATGGACAAGCTTGAAACTGCTTTTCTTTATAACTTGGTGGAACTCTTCAGTTTTGAAGTGCTGCTTTACAAGCTATTGAAATCGACCTGTGTAACCTGGTGAATGCACATAGAAAATGTATGCCAGGTTTTTGACAGTTTTCAAACAGGTGTAAAGACAATGTCTGCAATAGTTAGTGAATTCTATAAGAGAGTCACATAGCGAGTGACAAGACAAAAAGTGACCATATTTTCAGTGCGGACTGTCTGGCCAGTTTTTCTTATCGGTGTTCACACTTGTAAATGACAGAGTGTTGGCAGAGCTGGGTAGAAGACCCAGCTCATATCAAAATGTGAGTGAGAGATTTTTTTTTTAACACATTCACCTGTACTTCTGCTAAAAATGTCCACACACTGGCACTGAGGACACAGAAGAAAAGAAAAAAAAGTAATTCGATTTAAAGAGTTTAAACAACAAATAACGCTTATATAATCACAACAAACTGTTGCCGTTATTAAATGAATTCATGTGCTTTTGATTTGGTAATTGTTCACTCAGTAGAATGAAAAACCCAAAACACAGTTTGCTGTGTGAAGGTGGGGAATTCTTTTTCTTCTGAACAGCATGTCGTATTGCATAGACATGATTAATCACAGTGTTATTTCTTTTAGAATATACCAGCACGATGAGAGTTCATTTAACCCTTTGCTTTGTAATAAACCAGTTGAGTCATTACAATAAGGACCAACATTGATATTTAAAGCAAACTACAGAATGAGGCTGCCTGGGGAATATGAAGTGATAATACAATATAGTTTATTATTTTCATAAATCTGAATGTACCTGTTCACTCTCCACTGTATGTCCCAGACCTTGACATGTGCTGTTGTTATGGGCTAATCAATGTGATTCACTTCTGGGGTTGCCATAATGTTTTAGTGTCATGGTTTACGGTATAGTGTGTCACATGACTTTAGAAAATATAGTCCTGAGAAATTGATAGTGGGGCACTCGAGTGCCACTGTCCACTTACTACATCAGCTATCTCACTTGCTGAAATGACACTCAACATGGCAGAGACCTCCTTAAAAGGAAACAGCTTTTTTTCTCCAGTGTGTAATGCATGTGAGACTGCATGGGAGATCATCCTAGATCTTACTGCCCCTTGCAGACCAAATTGTCGTAATAACACGAGTATAAACACAATCCCTTACTGTACCACCCCTCCCCCCATTATCACGATTATTATAATATTTATGACTTGTAGTTAATAATGCATATTTTTTGAAATCCTTTAATAGACACATTCGCGCATATTCTGTTTATTTACCTCGACATGATTTTGTTTTTTTCTCAGCCCCCTTTGAAGAACCAACAACTCTTTGAACTGCCATGTTACTCTGCTTGTCATGTCTATAAGGTAGTCTTGCTGAGTTAAAAATGAGAGAAAGAGGCAGCCAGGGAGTGACTGCATAGCATAGAAAAAGAACAAATATCAAACGCTCACTTTATAATTCAAAATCTAGTTCACAGAATCTAAAAGAGGCCTGAGTTTTGGGAACACAAAGATCTGGATTCTCTAGTCTTTTCATTCAGCCTTGTTGTGTCACATCTTGGATTTCACACAACCCTTATTGGCCCTGTCCCAATAACCAGATTATGGAAAAGATTAAGCAACATGCTTGACAGTTTTAATGAAATCTGATAAGTGGATACGTTATGCTTATTTTCTGTTCTGTCGCATTTTGAATCAGGGAACAGAAATGGAAAAAACAACATTTTGTGAGAAAACTTCTTTTTTTGATCAAGGGAAAAACATGTTGCTCTAAATTAGCAGGAAAAATAAAATTTAACTCTCTTTTTTGCAGTTTTAAATCTTGTGTATGATATTTAAATAAACTGTGTGTCGTGTGTCTAAATAGATGCACTGGTAGAAGTTGACTGAAGTGACAGATGATTGTTTATATTTACATGTGCGTGTCTTTATGTTTCCTTGTGTTAGAGACAACAAGTATCCAGACATGCGTCACTCAAGCCTTAGAGCCTGGAGGGTCGTTTTAGAAATACACTGGTGCGTGTAGGAGGCTTTCTAACTCCTTTCTTTTCCTTTCGTTCTTACTTCCTCTGTTTTTCTTTCTGACCACAACACCCCCCATCCTCCCACTTGCATTTAAGAGTGAAAGCATCTTAAGAGAAACTGTCTTTCTCTGCAGACCCCTAATCCCTTGTCTATTCATCTTCTTTTCTGCCATCCTCTCTCTTCCACCAGGCAGTGAAATGTCAAACACATGATTATCTGCCTTTCTCCGCCTTAGCCTTCCCAGCTGGCCTTCTCTCCCATCTTTCTCTTCTTCCCCTTCTCTTACACTTTCTGTTTAATATATCTCTGATGGTCTCTTAATTAAACCCATAAAAAGAAATCCAGTCAATATTCACTGCAAGCTTACTATTAATAAGTGTTGATTTTTTTTCTCAACAAGTGTTAATTGGAGTTTGTCCAATAATACAGCAGATATGGTTTTGAAGTGGGAGTTGAAAACTAGGTCAGACAAACATAAACACTGACATTTGATTGATGCAGCTTGTACACCCCTAGAGTTAAACTACATAGATTTTTCTGTACGTACACAAAGAAATGTCCCTGTGGTGCAGTGGTGTAAATAGTAATAGACCCCTTGCAATGACTTTTCACTGAGCTTAAATGCTTGATTGTTTTAGAATACTGATCTGGACTCAAGTCAATATTTGGATTCCAATCTTGCTAGAATTTCATAAGTTTAGACAGAACCTAAAATCCCCAAAGAGCTGTATCTCAGGGGACCATAGAGCGTAATTTATGATCAACACAAGGGACTAATAGTCCCATCACAGATACAAACCTACAGGGCAGGTCTTAATTTACAGCATTTGATCTCACATGCTGATTCCAATATAACAGTGCTTGAATTATGATGCTTTTCATTAACAAGTTATATAACTTTACCAGGCAACATCAATTTCAGAGTGGTGATCATGTTGCCTTCACTATCGACATTCACCTTCTGCATCAGAAACTTGGAGGAACAAACAAAACAAAAGCAGTTGAAGGTGAGCTATTACCACTGAGTTAACAAACTAAAACTGATGAACATACCTCTGGCTTTCTCAGATGAAAGGTCACTAAACATGGTGACATCTTTGGTCATTGCCAAAAATGGTGGTTGTACGATAATCGATAAAAGCTGACAGACTCACTGAAGACATGTTATTGACTCTTGTCACAGCCCATGATCAGTAGATGTTATCATTAAAACATACATGAAAACTGATGTCATACCCATAGACCCATGTTGCAGTGTGGCTTGTAGCAACTTATAAGTCTGCTGAAATCCTGCTGTCTGTAGACGACTAAACACAAAGCCTCATCACAACAGCCCCATCACAACAACCCTGCTGTGTTGAAGGAAAACAAAAAGTGAAGGGGACTGGGGCGTTACGAAGAGCAAGATCAGTTCAGTATTAATGGTTCAGAGATTTTGACATCGTGTGTAATGGACTAGAAAGGGTCATGGGGGGAGTAAGGATACCAGCATGTGTATTTCAATATATGCGTTTCATTATGCATGTGGATGTGGTGTTGGACTAAAAATGTTACTCAGTACATTAGTAAAATAGGCCATATGCCCCTAACCCCCTCCATGCACCTTGAAATCAAGTTCATCACTGTAATCTACATCACACTGGGGTAAGAGAGTGAGGGTCTCTATGTAAATGAAGTCACTAAGAAAGTGGATGACAGTGTCATAAATACAAGTAGATGAACAGGTCACCATCAGGTCATTAAATAGCAGTATTGTAGCTGTGCTAGGAATCAGTCAAGGTGCCTGAAGTGACTGCTTTGAAACAGTGAGACCTGAAATGGCCACAGTGGGTCAGACACCATCTAGTGTGTGATAACGTGTGTCCAGGTTAAAATAAGAACTGATTTTACAATATGTGAGTCTTTATACTATGACTACATTAATCCAATAATTATTTTTGTCTCTACATTAGGCAATCCAGCCTGGAATAATTTTTCTTCCACTGAAACAGCCTCTGGACTGTGCAACTTTAAGAATGCTGGTGAAAGTCACATGTATCTCTTGAAAGCAGTTCAAATTTGCAGATACAGGAAATAGTATAAAGTTTCTTCTTTGCTTGTGTTTTGTAGCTGGCTTGCTTGTCTGTCGTCAGCACAGTGTGAGAAGAGATAATTCCAGAAACAAGCTGAAATGCCAAGTGTGGACTCATGCTGTTTTTACACCAAAATGGCATTTCAAAACTTGGAGAGCTTAACATGGATATAGTTTCAAAGGGATAGCACGAAGGCAATGACAAGCTAGTAAAATCTGTGTCAAGGACTGAGAATCATCACAAGCTCTTTTGTCTCCATATTTTACATACCTGATCTCCAAATTGTGTCTAGTCAGACCTGGCCCAAGCATGTGTCCTTCATGCACATCATTCAGTGCTGTAACAGCACAGTGATCTCAGTCTCAGCCAACTAGCTTTAGGCTCTGGAAGAGAGAGAAATGTCAACAATTTTGTCACAGAAATTATAAATGCTAAAGTTTTGGACACTTAAATAGGCCATCTATGAGAACTGTAAATATTTCACTACAGTGCTCCTTTTGCATGTTTTGCAGAGTCTTACAATAGTGAGGTTTAAAACTAGTTATCAGTTGGTTATTTTTAGTCAGTTAAACAGATTAATAAGAATATAATTTTAAAAAAAAATCTAATTTAATGCACTTCAGGAACACAGAAGTACAGGATATGCTCACCACAGTTCAGTCATTTTCCAAAATGAGATGCATGCTGCACAGTAACACCCAATGACTGGTAAAGTATTTGACAACCGAATGAGAAATAAGAGACCTGCTGCACACAGCGATAGGTGAGATTTGTGAGGATGTCGTCAGGACGCTGTGCTAGAACAGAGTGATTAACACAGTTGGGAAAATGCACAAGAACGATCAAACCCAATGACAACATGTTCTTCCACAAGTGTACTGCTCTTATTCTAAATGAACTGCACAAAGGAAATCAATCACTTGGGTACATAAAGACCATTATCACTGAGAGGAGTTTCTTTTGGTACAAAATACTAAGACAAATAAACAATGCTGATCTCAGCAAAAGGCAAAAAAAGTCAGATCATCAAGGTCATGGCTGCTTATAATAGCACAGCTGATGAGGCCACAGGTTGCTTTTTATGCTTTTTCTTTTCCTTACTTTAAACACATTAAGTAAAAACAAGTACACCTCTTATACATACTTGAGAAAATTCTGCATTGAGGATACCAAGCTAATCATAAAGCTTAAGGCAAACAGGTGACAAAATAAAAAAATACAGTCAAAGCTACAGGGGTACATAAAAAATTCACTATTGCCACCTCAGTTTATTCCTGCATGGCATCTGTGTCAAGGTAGAGAATTCCATTCATGGAGAAATCCATCAGTGGAAGTCATCTGTCTATTTGACAGGTACGGTGATGAGTGAAAATGAAGTTCTTTGGCCAGGATTTCCTCCAGGTTTGGTGTAATTTTTCTCCTGTAGATTTTTTTTTCCCTGACAAGCTTGACGGCATCTGCATTTTTCTGTGTGTGTGCCTAAGACGTCAGGAAATAGCTTTAAAGAAACTTTTTGGTGGCAATGCCAAAGCATTACTGGCTTGTAAGAGAATTCTTGAGAACACTGGCCAACACACACCCTTGAGGTCTATTATATTACATAGTGATTGTTATGCCAAGCCTTCTTTCTCAATTCCAGTCTTTGGCAATGACTAATAGAGGACATTCAATACAAAATGTGAAGAGTCTTGTGCATCTTGTGTAACACGCAGTTTCTTAAAATCTAATTAATGACTTTAAGTATATCATTGTTATCAAGACCCAAGTGAATGCAGGACTAATTCTGACTTGAATTTTATCATGACCACAGGGAGTGGTGGTAGGTTTAGGTCTCTAGGTAGGGCTAACTTAAGTCTGCCGTCAGCGTTTTGATAAGTAATAGTACTCTGAGTTCTTTTTGAGCCTCATTCTGTGCCAGTATTCCTCTCTCTCTTATGCCAGACACCATTTTCCCTCAACAGCTTTGATGTTTCTCTCTTCCACCCTTCCCTTCTGTCCTTTATTCTAATCCACTTAGTCTCCCTGTTCTGTGACTTTCTTTCCTTCCTGGTGCTCCCAGTCTCTCTCCAATCCTTCTCTCTCTGTAAAATTCAGGTGAAACTTCCCAAGTTGAGAAGCATTTTAAGAAGTGTTCGTCCTCTTCTTGTCCTTCATTCCCATCCGTGCTGATTAGCAGCTGCTCTTCACCACCTTTGTCCTTCTTTCTCACATCCTGAAATTATCCTGACTCCAAAGGAAGCTGAGCTGAGACAAAGAATGAAAGAGACAGGAAAGGCAACATGAGAGGATACATAAAAATTGGCTACTGATGAACTGACAGAGGAT
The DNA here is from genome assembly GCA_900302695.1 of Helostoma temminkii. Classification (NCBI taxonomy): domain Eukaryota; kingdom Metazoa; phylum Chordata; class Actinopteri; order Anabantiformes; family Helostomatidae; genus Helostoma; species Helostoma temminkii. The sequence goes on along the minus strand of OMLM01015435.1, from coordinate 7,122 downwards.
CAGACCCTAAAAATCTAGCTGTACAGACACTGACAAGGAAATTGACAGGATAACTCGAAGTTAAATGCAGACACGCAGAGAGACTGGCACAAAGGCTGAGAGGAACACATTTACAAGAGGATACAGAAACATAATAGACATGGACAAGAGAACATAAAGGGCACACACTGACAGAAATAACTCGGAAGAGGCAAACGGCATTTTTAAATTTTCAGTTTTACATGTTAGGCACACAACAGAGGAACTTCAAATGACAACAGAAGAAACATGAAGACAAACTTTCAAAGACATAGACAGCAGACTCGCATGCTAATTGATAACCAGGTGTAAAGGTCATACTGTAGCAAAATAGGCAGGTAGACAAGCAAGCTGCTGTACTGTATTCACATAACAGATGCTTAAGAAGACAGGCAGGGATTGTACAAAGTGAGAGAAGAGAGACAGGAATGCAGAATGTGCAAACAAACAGACAGGCAGATAGGTTAGCAGCCAGGCTCGGAGGTGTGCAAATATGCAGGCTTCTGGGTGGGCAGACACACAAACAAACAGAGAGGCGAGCCAACTTTGAAATGAAAAAGCAGATACACAGACAAGTAAGTAAACAGGCACAATGAAAGACACGCAAGCAAAGAGGAAGAGGAAAAGAGACAGGAGGAAAATTCACTCAGTATCTTATGATGCTATGGCTTTGCTTTACTTTTCTCTCTCCCACATGTGCACACAAACACACAGAGACATGCAGGCAATCCAGTGCTTACCCAGGCATGCCAGGCTGAGTGTCATCAGGTAAGAGGGAGGGAGAAACACTATGCAGCATTTAAGTGATTACGTAAACACAGATACACATACATGAATACACAGGCAAAATTTAGCAGAGGGTACTGACATCAGCTCTAGTTCAGGCAAATCTACCTACACTGCTACAACACATTTCACATATGTTATACATATGATGTCTTCCTTCATTTTTCAATAACCAACCCTGCATCCTGAAAATTATGTACCTCTACAACTAAACTGCAATCATGATTACATTTATATGTAACCAATCTAATCATTACGTTGTCATGCAACATATTTTGTGCAGAAAAGCAGTGTCATATTCATTAAGCACAAGCCCAACCACTAAAATGGATGTTGTACTTAAAGATTGGACATTTTCGCAGACTAGAAAAAGGATGTCAGATCGAATATTTTAGTGAACAAAAATACATGGACTATGGACATTTAATTGATATGTTAAGTATCAACGTATTTGCGACTTGTCATTTACATTAATTGTAAACATAGGGTTATTATGTTGACACAAAAAGAAAAATACTTAATGCTACAATAAAACATAAATGTAAATATGAAAATGTTTGATAGTAAGGGTTTGGAGCAATTTCTTATTCTATAGCATCTCTAGCTATATAGTTTGAGAGATATGGTTATAGCACAGATTTTAGTTTATCTCTCTAAGATGGCTGCTGGATACTGAGAAGTCGCTTCACTTAGATGGTTTTAAAAATACCACATAAATATCACAAAACTGGTGATTTTCTTTTATATATGGGTTCAAGAACTTGATTATTAATTATCTTTAGTGTTAATGAATAAAATAACTATGTGATAACTGTGTAATGTACCAATAGAGTCCATTTAGTGATGGAACCATGAGCATACGATAAACATATACAAGAGTTTGGCAACTTTTAGCTCACTGGTTTGTTTTTACAGCTTACAAATTTACTGTTCTGGTCACCCTCTCCTTCAGTCTACCTTACCTCAGGGAGGTATTTTAGTAAGGAAAGGTCTTTTAATCTAACCACACTTTATCAAGTATTCTTGGATTTAATACACAGGCAGTCGCAGCCTATTAGAGGCTCCAGCATATTTTCAAAAATCTTATCTTAATTAATGAACTCTCTTGCCCTGGTCAGGTATTATAAGTATTGCTTTATTATTTTAAAGTATTGTAGTATTTTAATACTGTATGTAGACAATATATTTTATTTAATTTCTGTTGCAGTGATCCAGTTTTTCCACAGGGATCATTAAAGTTTTATCTTAACTTGGAGCTAACTGAGGGAGACTGCCATTTGTTAGAATAGAAAAATAACACTTGGCTAAGCTGCAGCCATCACTGCGCTTCATTCATAAGTAATGGAACAAAGTTCATTTTTTTGGAATTTGGCTCAGCTTAACTGAAAAGGGTTTGACAAAGCTGTGCCAAGCAGTTGTATAGTCTGGTGTGGCCTGTTCGTTCATTACACCATGACTAATCTAGTATATTAAAGGTATGAAGGTGTTACATTTGCATGCTGGTTACTGCCACTCCCAATATGATGTGTCTATGCAAGTGAAGGGGGTCATCATCAAGCTGAAAAAACACAATAAATCCATCAAAGAGATAGCATAAAGATTGAGAGTGGCCAATACAAGAGTATGGGACATTCTTTAAAAGGAATTAATTGGCAGTTCAGCCACAGCAAAAGGTCTGGAAGACCGCAGAAGACAACTAAAGTAGGTCCCCACAAAATTATGTCCAAGAACACTTTAGAGGATGTAGGTGTGTCATTATCAGAGGCTATAGTCAAGGTGCAAAACACCTGTAACACTTAAGAACACAAAGGTCACAAGCAGAAAACACCTAAAAAAGCCAAACCAGTTCTAGAATAAGGCTGATAATAGCAAGATTAATATGTATTACAATTATGTCCCTGGTGTTTATTGATGACCTGACTGCTGACAAAAGTATCAGAATGAATTCTGAGGTGTAAGGGTTACACTCTCTGCTTAGATTCAGCTAAATGCTGCAAAACTACAGATGGATAGCTAGTTTTTTCCATTATTCTCAGGTTTAATTCAATAGGTCGGTTTGCTTGTTCTCCCCCTGTCTGTGTGGGTTCTCTTCGGGTATGGATGGATGGTCCATTATTTATGAGCCCCCAATATGGGGGTGCATGTATGGAAAAGGCTGTACTACCTGAAAGGTTAATGCCACAATGTTGTCAATCCCCTTGAATTAAAACGGAAAGCCTTGGCTTTGCTCACATGCTGAATGATTAATTTCAAGTTCAGTGTCATGGTGTCATGGAGGCTGAACTGCAACTGCAAGTATAGAACGACAACAGGATGTGTCACACTAATGAAATCCGAGGTCTCTTCAATTTCAACTTCAGTCTTCTTGCTTTGGGGAAGACTTTTCCCAGCACCCAACCATACATTTTAATAAAATATTTAGTAGAATTTAGTACAAGACTGATTATATTTAAAATTTTAGGTGGTTAGTTGGCTGTATTGTTTTATTATTTTAAAGTATGTTATTTAAATGCTGTTGCAATGATCCAGTTTTTCCACAGGGATCATTAAAGTTCTATCGTAACATTGAGCTAAACTGAAGGATGCTGGCTAAGCTGCAGCCATCACTGTGCTGCATGCTATAGCTCATCATGTACTACTTTATAAAAAGCTGTCTAACACAAGCACTAATATTCTGGACTAGCCAAACTGTGCCTGAACCTTTATGATGCTTTGCTGTTTGTCAGCTTTAGCTTTAACATTGTCTGTTAAGAGATAAGGGAAGACTGCAAGGCTTCTCACTGAAGTCATGCCTTCTTCTCTAATATTGCTCACTTAGAGCATCAAATCCTCCCCCCCCAGCCTGTCTTCCTGCATTCCCCTGTAATTTAGGTGTGAACTCCCACATTTGCAGCTATTATGTTCTGCCTTGCCTTTCCCTTATGCCTGTCTCTCTCTTCCTCCTTGTTCCCCCTCGCTTCCATTGGGCAGAGAAAATGATCCAACTTAAAATGAAAGTGTGGCATTTAAATGAGCAAGAGGCTGTAAAAGAGAGACGGGGTGCAGGGACAGGAAAAATACTGGGAGGATGATTCTGATTGTGTAGAGGAAAAGCCTAAGTGAAAAAAGAATAAGGAATAGATTTTAGAAAAATAGGAGAAAAAGCATGGGGTATCAAATGGAGAGGATGCATATGTCAACTGTGCTCATTTGAAACAGAATCACAAGCCAACCCATGTCATTATCATTTTGTTCATGAACATGGAAATTGTGTGACAAGACTTTAATGGCAATTAAAATAGGCAAAAAAAGGCTCTATACAAATATGGGTGAAGAAAGAGTGCAGAGTGCTTTAGGCTACCTGTGATTTAAACTCACCATTTGAGGTCACTGTGAATTCCTGGTCTTTACATGGAGTCCATTCTCTCCTCTCCTTCTACAGGAAACAAAGAATATTGTTGAAATACATTCATTCATTCATCCATCTTCTATACCACTTAGTCCCTGCAGGGGTCACGGGTGTGCTGGAGCCTATCCCAGCCAGCTTACGGGCGTACACCCTGGACAGGTCGCCAGTCTATCGCAGGGCCACATATAGACAAACAACAATTCACACTCTCACTCACACCTACGGGCAATTTAGAGTCCCCAGTTAACCTAAGCATGTCTTTGGACTGTGGGAGGAAGCTG
>OMLM01015428.1:4083-55557 GCA_900302695.1 Helostoma temminkii | reverse complement strand
GAAAATTGCAGGACATCCAGGCCTTTATGTTTTTAAACATTCTTGAAGTTTGACTAATTGATTTGTTTCATTTGGTTTAATAGCTAAATATAATTGAGTTCCATCTGCATAACAATGGAAATTTATAGAGTGTTCCCTTAATATAATAATGCTGCTTAGGGGAGACATGTATAATGTGAAAAGTATTGGTCCAAGCACAGAACCCTGTGGGACTCCGTAACTAACTTTTGTTTGCGTGGAAGACTCATCATTAACATGAACAAATTGGAACCTATCTGACAGATAAGATTTAAACCAACATAGTGCTGTTTCTTTAATCCCAATGACATGTTCCAGTCTGTGTAATAAAATGTTGTTATCTATAGTGTCAAAAGCAGCACTGAGATCTAACAAGACAAGAAAAGAGATAAAACTGTTGTCTGAAGCTAATAGAAGATCGTTAGTGACCTTCACCAGAGCTGTTTGTACTATAAATCCTGACCTGAAATCTTCATACAGGTTATTCCTGAGCAGGTGGTCACATAATTGCTTAGCAACTACTCTTTTGAAAGGATTTTTGAAATGAAGGGCAGATTGGATATCGGTCTATAATTAGCTAAAATCCAGTCAAGGGTTGTTTTTTTGAGTAATGGTTTAACTACAGCAAGTTTAAAAGCCTGTGGTACATAGCCTGTTAGTAGAGATGAGTTAACCTGATCTAACATGGACATGCTAATAAAGGTAAAACTTCTTTGAGCAATCTAGTTGGGATGGGGTTGATGATTTAAATGAGTTAATGATTAAGGTTAACTCAGCATGATCTACAGGGAGGAAGTCGTCTAAGTAACACTGAGGTCTGATAAACAAATCTAGAGCTGTTGTACATTCAAGTCTGTCCATTCTAGTTGCAGGGATGATCTGATCATTTTTTTCTCTAATGGTTATGATTTTGTTAGTAAAGAAATTCATAAAGTCATTGCTGCTGAGAGTTAAGGGAATACTGGGCTCAACAGAGCTATGACTATTGTTGTGCAGCTTCTTTGCTTATAGTGTATAGATTGATAGGAAAAAACAATTTTTTCTCTTTCAAATTAAAATTATAAACTATATATAGGTAAACTTTATTAATTAATTGTCAGGTGTACTTTTTGCCTAATTACTAATTGTCATGTTCATTTTTCATTTGCTTTGAGGAAGCAAATATATAGCAACCTTATAGCTTGTACAACAGGAGTTGTGCACTACATGAGTCCATTGTCAGGTCTGTCAGTTGGTATGGTATGCCAGACATCAACTTTTCCATTGCTGTTAGTATATATTGTATGCATTCTGTTGTGTTGCAGTGGTGACCTCAGTCTTCTTCTTCTTTTGCACTTAATGAATGATTATTCCACTAATCTCAATTAATTAATTTGGCTAATTATGCCAGATTAAGCTTTAGTGTAAGCGCTTTTCTGGAATCTCAAAATCAGGAAATGAAGATAAATACTCAAGAAATTGTCCATGATAAACTACTGCTTCTTTTATTATTACCATTTTCACAGAGAAAAACAGCATCTTTTTCAGCAGGAGAGGAGAGCTTGAGAATGGTGAAAGGCAAGGTCCTGTAAAAATTGGACAATACAGCCAGCAAGAGAAAAACTCTACTGACACAAAGTCTGTCTAACAGCTCTGCCAACTGAGGCAGAAAACAAAATCTCTTTCTACTTTCTGACCTGCCACTGTGGTCTGTCATCTCTCACTTCTTTGCTTCTTTCATTTCTTCTTGTGTCTGTCTCTTGCTGGTTGTAATATACTTTATACACCAGTAGTTTGTTACTTTATTACTCTAAATCTCTCACTGTTGTAGTACTAAAAACAAAAGAGGCTAATTGAGCTTTGTCACTATTTTATTGACAACTGATCGGTAAAATTGAGTCCTCTCATCAACATTTGGAGGAAATTAAGATATTGGAAATCTAGTAGTTTAAAATGTAAAACCTCTAGAAATAACACTACAGTTTTTTTATTTGTAAGTCTCTACTGTCCTGATTTTATTGGTTTAAAATGCGACAACATCACTCTGAGCTTGTTGACTATGAAAGAGTAACCTGTGATGTCAGTGATGTTGGTTTACTTGTTTACATCCACGATGTAAAAATAATTACACAAGGAAAATATGGAAAATAATAATTTATTTCATTGTCTATTAGCAGTAGTCAGTAATCAACAGTGTGGCACTAAGCTGAGAAGTTGTCAGTACATAGTAGACGGTAACAAGGAAAAGGCAAGAAAATAAACTGCAACAACATTTGTAACATAACTGGACTTACATTACACAGGAAGGATTTAGCACAAAATGACATTTTACAAAATGCTACATTTCCATTTTGATGAAAAATATCATGGGCCCTCAGGTACCAACATGCTTGTGTACAATAAAATTAATTATTTTTTTAATGTGCATATTCCATACATCTCCCAACAATAGCCTATACCTCTCTTTTAAGCAATTTTGGAATTGCGAGTAATTAGTAGTTTTAAATGCAGAAATGTAAAAGACAATCGAGATGCACTAAATCTTGAGGGGCACCCAACCATGCCATACATAAGGCAGGACTCCCATAGCTGTAAATTGTAATTTTGAGCCAAATAAGTCATGTCATATTAAACCAACATGAAACTGAATGGAAAGTTTGCTGCTAAACTTTGAGTATCATAAATAAGTCAGCCTTATGCGCTACATACAACAAACACAAACTGAATTCTGTCTGCATATGTGAAGCATAGAAAGAAAGAGAAAATTTTATCAGTGACCTCATTAAACATATGGTCAGTGCTACTGATCTGGCATAAGATCGGAAACAAAGTGTTACTGCCAATTACTAAAATAAGTTATCAATTACTTACCAAAAATGTTGTAAGTTGTGTTTAACACCAGTGAAAATGTGTGTTTGTGCCTCTTCTTTCCCAATGGAAACTTATGGAAATATTGTGGTAAAAACTTCCACAGCCAAATGCACTGTGTTTTTGTGTAATATCCCTCACATTGTTCAATATTACATAAATACAGTTCACTATTCTTACATCTCAAGCTACTGTAATTCATGACCTGTCAATCCCTCATCCCTGGAAAAGTATTTCAACCATGATATAAAGATGCTTCAACAGACTTCAATCAACAGTTTTAACAGACTGATAAAACATTACAAAATCAGATTTGCCATCATTCACATAAACGTTTTGTTGGTATACTGTTGATAAATGAGGGCCCAGGACTCTAGGGCTGTAGTTATGGAACTCAAAGATTAAAAGATCAGCATCAACAATCATACACAAAACACACAACAGTTAGGGTCACAGAAGTATATCACAGAAATGTAGGTATAGGTGCTGCTTAGTGGCTCTTTAGAAGCTGGTTACTGAGTTTTAGCAGTCATCCTAAAAGCACAGACCATCACTGAATGTGGTCTTCTTATTGGCTCATTATTTCCATGAAGAAAAACAGTGTAGTAATCAGACACTGTGCTGTTTAAGAATGGGCATCACCTGCTGCTAACTTTATCCCATCCTAAGACCACATGTTTAGACGCATTGTATCAGCCCCTAGATGAGCAGTCACACATACCCTGACACAGACATTGGCAGAATCCATAGACAAGACAAACTGTCAGACTTGATGGAACCAGGCTGACACAAACAATGCCCAGAGTCACTCTCTGGATCACCAGCAAATAGATTCCTAGAGGCAGTGACCCAAAGTATAAGAAACCAAGCAGCCAGACCAGGATGCGTGGGACATGATTACAGAACTTGGAAAGGGCATCTTGATCAGCCGGCCCGTTTGAGCCCATTGATACCGAGTCTAGACTCTGCCCAGCGTAGATGTCAGAGCTTCCGTTGTGGCTTGGAGAGTGCTCTAAGTCCCTCTGCACTTCCATGATGGTGATGACCAGGCAGTTGGAGGAGTTGTGAGATGGGCTGGAGGAGGAGAAACTCTTTGGAGTCAGTACTACCTCTCTGTTTTGTTCAGAGCTCCATGACTTGTCCCGTATTGCTAAGTGGGACATGATGTTAGCATCATCAGGCAGCCCTGACACCTCATACTCTGTGATTTCAGTTTGGTGTCTGCAAAAGGGGCAGGAAATGCAGCCTGCGCCATCAGCAATGTCCAGGATCTTAATGAGGCAGCGGGCACAGATCCGGTGAAGGCAGTCCAGGATCTTAGGCTTACGGTTGTGGGCATTGTATCGCTGGTAACAAATTTTACATTCCAATTCCTCTGGTGGAGGACAGTCCTTCTCCTCTAACTCAGCCTGAGAACAGCTCATCTTCGAGTCATTTTCTGGAAAGGGGAGACAGGTTGAGAAAAAGAGAGTCAGAGGGATATACAGGCACTACAAGGACCTTTAACTAGGATGGTAGAGATGGCACTGAAAGAGGCAGCTGTTTCTTACTATATTATCTAGTCGAGCTGTACCCAGCAGGTAAAGGTCGGGGCTCAGCCTTCTTCTGTGACTGCTTCTATTTTCTGTACCTAATGAATGATTTATGCTTTGGGAGTTGGATCAGGGTGTCATCCCAAAACCCTTGTAGCAAAGAAAAAGCCAGTAATGCTATAGGTCTTTACAAAGAGGTGGTAGGACAGCTGCTCCATCAACATTTTTCATTGATTCAGTATTTATTGTCTAGAATGCAACTTTCACGTGGCTTTTTTTCTATGTATTTGTTGTCCTTTTGATGATGTAATGACCCGTTTAGGTTAGCAACTGTAACACTTGTAATTCTATTTATGCTGACTAATTAGCATTTAAGTTGTACTACTGAAATTCATATCCTTGAGACACACTTTAAGTCCTCAAAGAACAGAATTGTAAATGGAAAACTGGTGAAGGATTAAATAAGATGGTCTCAGAGCTCAACCTAGAGGGTAGTGTTTGTAAAACCCCTGAGACAGATAACTTTCTTATTCCATTGTTTTACAGATCATAACCTTATTTGTGATGTAAATATGCCTCATGCATGTAAAGTAATGGTTAAAATTTAAATTCTGTTGCTGTTGTGAATGCAAGTCTTGTTCTCTTAATTTATTTTGTGTTTTTGAACCATATGTATGATTAGATTTTCATGTTCTTCTGTTAGCACAACCATCTAAATGTCTAAACTAGGCACACTCCCATTCTAAATTAGGCACACTCCCATTTATTTTATCTTTGATGTAAATGGATTTAAGAATCAGATTATTGAATTCTGATGTGGGGTTCGAGATTATGGCAATAAAATCCCAGAATTCTATTTACCACACGGTTCAAGTTAATTATATATCAAGTCTTCAAACAAAGAAAGTAGGCGTTACCCATACCCTGCCCACAAAGGTAATGAAATTCAGAAAAAAGTTTTTGCTTTTTCTTTGGTCTTCTGTCAAAGAGCGGCTTTTGCATTTGCTTTTTTGGTCTTCTTCTGTTTAGCTTCTAGTCTCCATATTTCTGTTTTGGACTCTTTAAAGCCACATGCATAATTAATCTTCAACTTTCATGACTGGCTACTTAATAGTTAGAGTTAGCAACCCCACATTGATGGTCTAAATTACCTGTGATCATCTTAGATTCAAAGTTTAGTACAGGTTGCTGGCATCCAGCCAGAACATTATACTGCCTGAGCTGATCTGTTGATGAGCTGCATGAACCAGAAAGAGAGGCTCAACCTGCCAGTTGCAAGGTGATGGAAGATGCAGCCAGTGGCTAAACTAGGCCAAACTCAATCTCACTCCACGAAAAGCTCAACTAAACTTACAACATATACACCTATCAAAATTCTGGTCATAAAACTTGAACACAATCATTATATTGTAGTCCAAAACTCTCATCCAAGCCTAATCCATATTCGTAGTTAATTTGTTGTTTAGTGGCTAGTTGATAGATTCATTAATTTCACTCATTTAGACCCAACGGCATGTAATATGTTTTCTTCTTGGTAGAAGATATGTGAGCCAATGTCTCTGACAGAAACAAACCCTTCAGATTAGTAGATTTACCTGTTCTGTTTATTAAATATTACTTAACCTTCTTATCCTAAACTCAAACCCTTCATTATACACCAAAAACAACAAAGATTTCTGTACAAGAGGGAGCTGTGCACTAGCAAGAAACATTTTAAAAACACCTACACACTTGGTGTAGGTGTATCTATATTATCTTTTGTTGATTTACTCAAATGGTCGTGAGTGAATCAAAAAAATGAACCACAATTAATCTTTAAGCATATTTGAGAACAGAATAATAGGTTTCCTCAAAAACCACCCCATGCAGCAAAACAGTCTGACAAATGTGTGGTATTCTGCTGATGACTGATAATTTTATCAGATTTTCAGATGTGATTTCAGATATAGCCTGATAAGTATCTAAAGTAAGCTGTTTTTGTTTGGCCATTTCAGGGTCTATTTTGTACTGAAAATAACAGGCCTTGTGAAGCAAGAGCCAATATGAAGTCAACCTATTTGGTTTAATGGACTTGAAGTTATTATAAGATGTTTTAACACTTGAGATGGCATCCATGATCAATTTAAGACTATCTCCATCATTTTAAAAAATACCTTATTTTCTTCTTAAAATGGTACATTTTTAACATTTTATATGTTTATATATATATATATATATATATATACTCCATCACAACCTTTTTGAGAATGGGGTTGTAGGTGAGTTTCATTGTCGATGGTGGCAATAGCCGTTGGGGAAAACTGTTACCAAGTTCTCTTATTATAAGCGACTTTTGGCATGTTTTTTTGGAAAGTGGCTTATTGATATTGGCAGTCACGGATTACAGATTTTTGGGCTTGTTTCCTAAAGTGGAATTGTTTTGCTTCCCATCTCCTGTGCTGCACTGAAAATATGCTGCGCTTGTGATATTATTGCTTTTTATAGTGTGATGTTGATTATTACAGAGAGATTTGTAGTTTTGTGTAAAAGGGAGTTTTTAAAGAATTACTTTGTCTAATATAACATTTAATATATTTAATTTGTAATTATGTTGACAAAAAAGGCTACTTGTAATGTAGAGCAGAGGTGTTGTAAACTCAACAGTGAAGTAAAAGTGCAAGTATCTGCCTATAAAAATGTGTTGTTACCTGCAGCCAGTGGAAAAAAACAGGTAAAGGTGGGGCTATTTTTGACTATCTTATATGGTGACAGGGGTTAATACATAAATGATACATCAGCACTTTCTTGGTTATTTATAAGTGTCATATATAAGCTGCAAATAAATGCTGCAGAGTAAAGGTATTATGGAATACTCTGGAAAAGCAGAAGTACCTCAAAATTGTACTTGAGGAAATGTATGTACTTACTTACTTACCACATCTGATGTACACTATATGGCTTTTTTTTTATAAACCTGGTGGGTTATTTTGGGCTTGTTTCATAGATGTAGTTACTTGTTTTTTTCCTGAGTTCTAGCAACACTGTTGGTTAACTAGAGTAATTAGTGCTAGTGGCAGTGGTGTCAATGATCCAGAAGTTGCAGTTTGAAAGAATGACTGACAGCACTTGTAGATTGCTCTTAGGGTCAGCTATGAAAGTTTACACTAGGGCTTTTTGGAAGCCCCCCTTGTTTCTGATATGGGGAACCAATGACAGATTTCTTGTATAGAATTATTTAGAACAAAAAAATGTCATCTCATGTGTGTGAAATTTCTGTGACTCAATGTGATTACTGGACATGGCTAAAATAGTATTGTAAGACCATTGTGGTTCTGGATCTGCTCACAACCCCCCAGCCTACAGAAGGTGCTTACATAGATATCCTATGAGTATAATCAGTATCACAATATTTGCTAAGATGACAAATGACTGTCATAAACCCTGCAAGTGTGATGTGATCAGTCAAGGTGGTTTGCAGCAGTATATGCAACTGGCCCTAGTCTTTGTTTATGCAAGTCCACTTTTAAAATGGTGAAAAGGGTTTAAAACAGGTTTAGTAAAACCACAGAGTGTTTTTGTCAGCCGGTTGCAGTTGTGTCATGCCTGTTACAGTATGTCTTACTTTACCTGAGCATCATGAAGATGCTATATAAAGAAAAGCCATTTATTCATTCATGAACATGAAATATACAGTAGGTTGAATAGGTAGTTGCTGCATTGGTAATTACCCAGCAGGCCTCTCTGTGACTTGCTGACTGTTAAATATTTCAACTACCACTCTGTTGCTTTAAAAAACCTTCTGTAAAATGTCAGAAAGATGTCAGAAATCAGATGTCAGGTTTCCAATGAAGTCCCATGCAAAAAATATTTTGAAGGCAGTGTAGGTTGCAAGCAGCTTTTTAAATATATTAGAAGAAAGAAATGTTTTGTATGGGTCCTCAAACCCTAAAAATGTATTTCTTACAACAGACATAAGTTTTTCTGTCTAAATTTTCATCTTTTTGTTTCCTTACTTTTTCTTCTTCTATGCTTTACTGCATCCGATAGCAGAGTGGCAACGAACCTATTTATCTGTCATACTTGTACTTTAACTGTTTAAGACCAATAAAACCGAATTACATCTACTGCAGATATATGCAGGTCACTACCCAACAATGACTGCGTCTCTGGCCAGTAAATGTTTTTCACAATGGCACCTGTCTATTCTAAATAAAAGGTTGACATTACCAAACTATACCTTCTTAAACAGCAGAAAATGTCATGATTCCAATGATATAAACCAATAGTTGCTACGAAAAACTTTCACTTCTCTTAGTCCCTCTGATTGTTTTCATTGCATATGTAAAGCAAATGCACAATGTTGGCTGATACAAAACAAGTTACACCTCCGTATTTCAAGGTCACATGAAAGCATCTGTGACAAGGATTGGCCTTTCGGGGAAGGGGGGCTTAATAAACAGAGGCAGAAAGTTGGCTCAGTGAAGCCATAAGTAGAGAGCTTGGAGTGGAGCACTGGGTCTTAAATGTCTTGGGAGTGTTTTACTGCCAGACAATCTGGGCATTTTGTTAGGATACATGTCATCATGGACTCTATCAAATATCAACAAATATTAAATGAACACCTGATTGCCTCTGCCAGAAAACTTAAAACAAGCCGTGGTTGGATCTTCCAACAGGACAATGATCCAAAACATACATAAAAATCAACACAAGAATTTTTTTACCATCCACAAAATCAAGGTCTTGCCCTGGATATTCCTGTCCCCTGACTTGAATCTCATAGAAAACGTGTGGAAAAGTCCACCAGTATGGAGCTCGAAATCTGAAGGATCTGGAGAGATTCTGTATGGAGGAATTGTCTCAGATCCCTTGTCATGTATTCTCCAACATTATCAGCCATTATAGGAGAAGACTCAGGGCTGTTATCTTGGCACAGGGAGGCAGCACATATTGACTAAAAGGGTGCCAATTATTATGTGTGCAATTGTTTGTTTTCAATGAGAGCAGAGATTTTTTGTAAATATTTTGAGCAAAAGATCAAGAGGTAAAATGAAGACATTTTTTATAGCCTTCTTTGCTTGTATTTACCAATGGTAACAATATTAACGGAGGACACTGTATTTACAGAGTCATGTAGCTCAATTGGTAGGGCAGTTGTCTTTCAACCGCAGGTTCGATTCCCAGTCCTCCCGGGCTATATGCTCAGGTGTCCTTGGACAAGACACCGAAACCCCTGACCCTTGGCGCCTCAGAGGGGCATCTTGTCCAAAATGCGAATTTCCCCACTGTGAGACTATAAGGGATTCTTCTCTTCTCTATCACTCTCCCATCATCCGAGTTAGCACAGAACTGCCTCCCGCATTATTATTATTATTATTATTATTATATTATTATAATTACTTTCACTACAGATTAATCTTATGATCAATTGGTGGTATCAGCTTAACTTCCTGTCCATTTCACTGCTGCATGTGTGTGTGGCACCCAATGCCCAGTCTGACATGCTGAAACCAGGTTGAAAGCTCTGTTAAGTTGTATGGTATGACGACCATGAGCTTTGATAACATGGTATGCCATGGTATCAAAATGTGGTACTGACTGGTCAGCTGACTGATTAGTTGGTTCTCTAGTTCTCTAATGTAAATGGATTAAGTTTATTGATTTCAAACCCTTTATTTGCTGTAATTTCTCTGGAACTGCACAAGAAATAACCCAGCGGAGACATTTAACATTTAGGAATTGGAAGATTGCAGGAGAGTTAAGGATGGAATGAATGAAACTGTGTTCCTGCTCCCCTGAGCAATTTAGAGATCCAGTTACATCTTACAGTAGATTATTACATTGTTCTCTGCTAAACACTGGAGACTCACTATCCTGCAGATGTCAGGGTGAGCTGGGCTGTGTAATGATTATGGATTCTGTTCTTTACCCAGAGAGTTTCATTTGCAGTGTCCTTGAGCAAGATACAGAGGTTCAGATGTCTTATTTAGTCACACAAAACTGAAGGCTAAGTTTTCTGGGTTTTTCTACCTTAAATACTATTTTGTATTAAAGCACAAATGTGCAGCTTTATTCTCTTCATCAAATTATATTCATTAAAATACAATTGCAAAGACCTCAACCTTATTCAGACACATGACATGATGGAGAAAAAAATTCAAGAACATCAGGAAATAGCAAGTCTGCATTACACCTCAGAATAGAAGTATGCTTTTGTCATTCTCTTTGTACTGGCTGTCTATGGCTATGTAGCTCCATGGCCTGTGATGGGTTTTATTACATCTGTTGATCATGGCCAGCATTACATTTTCCATAATGACCACTGTCCACCACAATGTTAAAATCACCAGGTTGTTTTAATGTTGTGGCTGATAGTTGTATGCCTTGAAGCTGTCCCTTTCCAACATAATTCCTAATTTTTAAATATCTAAAAATGTCTGCAATTTTTCCCTAAGTTCTTGGAAATGCCTTGTTGTGCCTTGATTATGTACAATATACCATTATTCTAATGGTCTTTCAATATTTTTATGTTGTTTTTGCCCAAGGTCACACTGTACGCAAACCATTATAAAATTTTAGTTGCCTTCCACAGACTGTCGAAGTGTACTCTGTACACATCTGTGCACTCATAACAACCTGTGTGTTATTTGTGCAGGTTGTGATACATTATAAAATCACCAACAAATAATTTCTTTGTTTTTTGTGCATGTGGTTTAGAAAAGATTTCAGAGGAGAGGACTTAATGGGCAACCTTGTCTGGTTGATTGCTCAAGTATAAACCTTCTCGTTAATCTTTAATCAATCTTTTATGTAATGTTTCTACTATCTGGACTAATTATTTTTTCATTGAATCAGAACACTTTTAGAACCCTTTTTAGGAGTTTTCATCTGATTGAGACAAATACCTGTTTGGCAATCAAACTCTGTATTTTGTTGTACATTGCTTGAGTTCCTTGTAGGCTCTGCATTTCTGCATCATGCTGTACTATTTGGATAGTAATGGTCAAATCTGTTTGTCACTAACAGAGAACTGTACTGTACTGTCACATGTCTCATTTACTGTATTTACATGTACCGTATCGGCCTCTTATCGGCCTAACAACCAGATTGATTTCTCAATATCGGCATCTGCGATTAAAAATCACATATCGGTCGTCCTCTTAGTAGGACATAAAAAAACATATCAAAGATTTAAGCTGAGAAAGTGTTGCCTAGTTGCGTATTAGGCTAATTAGTTGCAAAAAGTTCTTTCCGTTCCTACTTGTTAATACCTCTTCTTTCCAGTCTTTTGTTGCCTTTGTCCCAATTTTTTTGAGATGTGTTGCAGCCATCAATGTATTTCTTAAAAGGTTATGTTTTCTCAGTTTAAACATTTCATATGTTTTCTGTGTTCTGTTGTGAACAAAATATGGCTTTATAAGATATATAAGATATTTTACAGTGTCCCAGCTTTTCTGGAATTGCGGTATTTTGTATCGTCTTCATGATCTTCTCCCTATTATCATTATGCACAAACACAGTGACATTGAAAGACCTCAACTAAAAGCCAAATGTAATGGCTGTAGAGTAGCAACAAGGGAAAAGAAAGTATGAGTCAGTAGTGCCTTTCCTTTAATAGTGAAATGGCACTGGCATATAAGATAATATGAATAACTACTGCCTAACTTACTGCATAAAATAGTGGACTGCCTACAGTCAATCAAGGTACTTCTCATAGTGTATGTAAAATGCATATTCTTTATTTAGACTATGCACTTGATTTAAACTAGACATGTGCATTCAAAATAATTACATCTACAGCCATAAAGTCTGTAGCCTGTAGCAAATTTTTAACAAGTGCCCCAACAAACTTAACTATTTTCTTGCTGCCAAACTGTAATATTTCCCTGAACCTAACCAAATAGATCTTGTGCCTAGAAGTAACAATACCTTAATACCAAAAATGGTCAACAGGCCATTTGCAGATTACTGAGTTTTCTCAAACCAGAGAGGAAGTTTTCTGTGGTAAAAATCAGTGAAGTGTCATATTAAATTATTCTACAAAGCACTATCAGAAACAAATCAGTATCTTTAAAAAAGTGCTTTGATTGATACATTTTGTTACGTGATGGAGAATACTTTTTTTGACCATTACAATAAAAGCAAAGTCTAAGATGTGATATCACAGCTACTGAAGTCTGTGAGTTTTCTTAGAAGCTCTAGGCGCCCTGTTAGAAGTGGACCTTTACAGCCAGAGGTACACAGCAGTCAATATTCTGCATAGATCCTGGCAAGGTGATCTACATCAAACACTGTGTTTAGCTGCATTTATGCTGCAACATATGATATGAGGAAAATAGTAGATTTATGCTCTCCATTTTTGCGTTAAGCTGGTAGATACTGCTTTGTAATGTGTTAGATTTTGATTTACAGTCTTAGAGGATTTTTTGCACCAGCAGAAATGTGTGTGTTTGTATGCAAAATGGCAGAGGATTTACCTGTAGCTACATTTGACTGACAGACAAAGTGGGTGTCCCTCAGCACATTACCTCACCAAAAACTCCTAATTCACCACACTGCAGTGTGTAGGTGCATTATAGAATAGAATAGCCTTTATTGTCATTGTATATCATGTATACAACGGAATTGGGTGAGCTCTTGGTGCAAACAATGAAATAAAATATACAAAAAAAAATCTATATATAGAAAATATAAATAGTAACATAAAATAGACATGCATGTCCCACACTAATCACTGTTCCATAGTCACGGTCCACACATACATATTGCACAAATATTGTAGAAACTCTGTATAGATTTAAATATGAGAGTTATGTGGTGTTTAGAAGTCTGACAGCCCAGGGATAAAAACTGTTTTTTAGCCTATTTGTCCGGCTTTTTATGCTCCTGTATCTCTGGCCCGAGGGCAGGAGAGTGAAGAGACACTGGCCAGGGTGTGAGTCATCTCTTAGGATTTTTCTGGCTCTGCTGAGACACCGAGACTTTGCAATGTCTTCCAGTAAGGTTAGGGAGCAGCCGATGGTTCTCTGTTCTGTGTCTTTTACCCTCTGTAGTGCTTTCCTGTCCGCAGTTGTTGAGCCGGTGTACCATACTGTGATGTAGTATGTAAGGACACTTTCTACCATGGAATGATAGAAAGAAGTCAACAGCTGTTGTTCCACCTGGTTTTTCCGCAGGATGTATTTGTTGTCCAGGTGAGGTCTTGGCTGATGTGTACTCCCAAGAATTTGAAGGAGGAGACCCTCTCCACACAGTCCCCCTTGATGTAAAGAGGGTCAGGTTCTCCTCTATGCCTTCGAAAGTCCAGTACCATCTCCTTTGTCTTGCTGGTGTTTAGATGTAGATTGTTGACAGCGCACCATGTGGACAGCTTCTGGACCTCTTCTCTGTATGCTGTTTCATCACCTTCTGAAATGAGACCCAGCACTGTTGTGTCATCTGCAAACTTAATTATGATGTTAGATGGGTCAGAGGAGATGCAGTCATGTGTGTACAGCAGGTACAGGTATGGACTGAGCACACAGCCCTGAGGAGAGCCTGTGCTGAGCGTCAGGGTGGAAGATCCAAAGGGCCCGGCCCTCACTGGTTGTGGGCAGGCCGTTAAAAAGTCTTTAATCCAAACACAGGTGAGGCGGGGGGAGTTCAGGTCAGTCAACTTTTCAATGAGAATGTCCGGCAGGATGGCTTTAAAGGCCGAACTGTAGTCTATGAAGAGCATATTTCTATGACGAGCATAATTCTGACGTAGTTCCCAGGTTTCTCAAGGTGGCTCAGAGCAGCGTGTAGGGCAGTGGCGAGGGCGATGGCGTCCCCTGTTGACCTATTTGCTCTGTAGGCAAACTGGTTATCAAATCTTTTGGGTGACAGGATAGACTTATTCTCTTCTCATATTTTCTATGACTCCCTATCCCATCTCCTCCTTCTCTGAGTGTGGATTTTTGACTTTTGACCTTTACTGTCAGAATATCTGTGTCCTGAATGTGAATGTGAATTATGCCAGTGATCTAAAGATCTTGGCAGATCTTTCATCCTTGTTGGTAAACCTATAAAGCTGTTGGTCAGCTGATCAAATGGATCCTAACCACTGTATAAAAATTTTAACACAGTCATTGGTTTTTCCAAAGAACAGGGTTTAGGAAATCTATATTCTTCATGGAGTGGTTTGCTAAATATATCTATACACACTGCAGTAAAACAGTTGTTTGTAGCCTTCAAAACTCTTCAACTCAGTTCAAATGTTTATAGTGCCAAATTACAACTAAAGTAATCTCAAGGCACTTTGCAATCGAGAATTTAAGACCTTAAAGAATATCTTAATGCGATTACAGAGAATTATATATAAAACCCAACAAATCCCCCTTGGGCAAACACTAGGCATCAGTGGGGTGGAAAAACCCTTTAATGGAAGAAACTTCATCAGAACCAGGCTGAGAGTGGCTGGCCATCTGCTTCAACTAGTTGGGATGAGTGGAAAGCACAATACTTTACTTATTCTACATAGTGAACTGTATAACCTTTTAGCTGTTGATAGTTAAGTCTAACAGAACAAGCACAAGTCAAAAAATCTTGAATGACATGGCATGGAAACTAGTGCTTCAAAACAGTCAACTAAAAAAATTTAATTCAGATCATCTGACTATAGTAAATGTGTTTTCAAATATGATATAATATAAATAATAGACAAATCTTGCTTTCAAAGCGTGCTTTCATCAAAAAACACCCTTTGCAGCAAAAACAGGCTGACAAATCAGTGGCATTCTTTTTATTGGAGGACACAATCATAAGGGGTCATGTACTAGTGTTAAATCTCCAGCTTGTCTGAAATAAACCCCCTATAGGCAGTCTTTCCTATTAGCTTTTTTTACAGCCAGAACTAATTGTGACATTGTGACTTTCACCCTGGCAGATGTTTATGACACACCTGCGCAGGAATGCTGAGTTGATGCGATATGCTGTGGGATGTGCATCTTTCTAGTTCTCTACAAAAGCCTTTGCGTGTTTATGTATGTATAAGATACACAAACTTGGTTGGTGTCATGGTGCCATGGTTTTCCTTTGCTAGTGACACAAGACAACTAATTTTAAAAGGTTAATCTGTTTACACAAACGACAATGCGGTATGGGTTTTTGGATAGAGTTATTGCTGCAGGGAGTTTAAACAACATTAGGATCTGTAAACTAATGAATGGGATACGACTAAATTTGGAAAGTGTTAATTAGAATAATTTTTAGCTGGCAGATGAAAGCAGAGGAAGCTGTGGATACATTAGCCTGAAACACACGCTCAAGATTTACTTTGGCCCTGTTTATAACACTCGTTGGCTGTTTATGGTAGTACTGAGACAGGTTTGGCTTTAAGTAGACATCAGCTAACCTTTAAATTGGACAACCAAAGGAAACTATTGACTAGTCATTTTAGAAAATTATTTTGGCGACGCAAGAGTCAGTGCTATGTATGGTACAGTATATTCACCACTCTCACATAGCAAGCATCTGTAACTGGCTGGTTGAAATATACTTCAAAAGATTTTGAAGGTTTATGCTCATATGTACAGTGAAGCCTAATCCATGGGATGTTAATACCCACAGACTCATAAACAACAGCATGATTGTGACTTATCTTTATCCTATCTTTGTTTCAAAGAGTAGCCCTGTAATAGACTGGCAATGTCCAAGGTAGACACAATAATAGTGTTAAAGATGATAGATGGATGTAAGGAAGGAATTCCACACTAGGCTGTAGTATAAAAATGTGTGTCTGTTCTGAATCTTTTAGTACTTTTGTTGTTACTCTGTGGAGAATGTCAGCCAGCCTCTTGGCTACAGAGGGGGGATATATTGGCGTTACTAGCTCAGCTTGTTGTGAGGGCTAAATGTCACAGCTTCAGCTGGGCCGATGCTGGCTCCTGCTGCCTCCCAGGGGTGCTGATGGAGATTCAGGCCAACAACATCTTGCTTCCCAGATTATAGTTCTCTATCTTTCAGTATAATAGCAAGTCCATTAATTACCAAGCACATCAGAGAATTTGCATTCTGGCTGAGGCAAGAACTAGAACCATATTCAGGGCTAAAGCTCTTAACTGGCCAAGTGCCCAGTAAACGTTTCAGATGAATATTTAGATTCCACTTCAGCAGGGCCTTGTTGCTACCACGCTAAGACAAGGTCAGCACTGTGCTGTTCCTAAGCTCTCAAGTGAAACAGTGCAGCTTGAACATGTCTTGCAGTAGCTAATTTTCAGATGTTTTATCTTGTGTGTTACTTTGTTTGTTTGAGTTCTTTGGTGAGTGTGTGCTGTAACTACATTCAGTAATTTCCTTAATAAACCAAATTATTAAGGAAAACTAAATATTTTTTTATATACACACACATATATGTGTATATATTTTATTTATTTATTTATTTATTTTTAGGGATACATTTGTGGTTTGTTCTGTTGTTATGTAAGAATCAGAGCTTTAACTTGTAAAGATCATGCTCATTCTTATAGTTTCCAATCTCTTGCCATGAAAAAGGGACAACCTGTCATTGTAGCCAGCTTCTAAGTACATCAGACTTAAGCAGGGTGGTGCCTCATGACATACTGCCACCTAATAACCACTCCTCTGCTCCTCTGCAGAGAAGCAGTGACTTCTGCATCATTAAGTGGGCAACACTGTATTGCTTGCATAGCTCTTCAGAAGGTCAACTCAGAGTAAAAGTTAACACAGATGTGCCTCAGATATGCTCTAATACTGTTGTAGTGAGTGCTTGTTGCCTGTGAGGGCTTATTTGATAATTTGTGCTGCTTCAATGCAGTTCACAGCACTGCACCCGTATGCATTGCTAGTCATTTTTACATTGTCATTGTCTTCTACACACCAGCCTGTGCTTGTAGCAGTAAAGTCAGTGTTTGGGAAGGTGTCAGTAAATAAAATGCAGGTCAGATACCTAATCAGACTGACACATTACTTGTTACACTGTAATTGACTGCTTAACTCGCAGTTTGCATTTGTCTGTCTTGCTAAAACACTTTTTGGAATTTGTTTCCTCTTGTATCCGTGTGAAAAACAGGGTAGCCTGTCTAGCATAGCATGCACTCCACCTGAAAGGCTTGGGAATTCTGACATCTTAGACAAGAAACAATGAGGTCAGATCTCATGGTCACCCAGTGTCTGGAATTGATGAAGTATATAATAATGATGTTGTAAATTATAGACTCAGAGTAAAGCTTAGGGCTTACAGGTGACTGGTACATGTGCCAAGCTGATGTCAAAGTCTGGCTGCTCAGGACATGTGCTAGTGCTGTCGGTGTTTGACGCCATTCATACAGTACATTGATTTAATGAATATTCGGTGGTCTGTAATTATGTTTGACAAAATAAATGCTGAGAGGGATTGGATTGTGTTTAGCAAGGACAGGACATTACGTGTAAATAAATGTTTGTGTCAGTTGGAACGTGGACGTTTGCATGAATGTGGTGGTTAATCCTTCCAAAACAATCAAAAGCTGCTGTTGATGATTTGTGTCAAATCTGATGTAGGACATTATCATACATTTACCCATTACACTAAGAGGTAATTGGTTGTGATGATGATTGCTCCATGTGTTATGGATGATGATTACCTATACTTTAATTCTTTTGGACTATTGAATGTATTTATTGAGAAAGAAGTACTATTACTTCTTTACAATTTCCAGCTTTCAGGAAGATATCACACATCTTGAAAATGTCATATACTGGTGGCAGAAACACCCCTAGCAGTTCCTAGCTGTGAGAAATTTGGTTCGCAGTGTACCAGTCAGTTACCCTTACATAAGGTGACATAATGTGGGTTATATGTAGGAATTAATACACAAATGCTCTGACACAGTTAGTTATTGTTTTCTCCTTTTCTCTCTTCTTTTTCCTGCTTATTTGTATAGTATTGTATAGTATAGTATACAGTAGTATAGTATATTACAGTATGGTATGATTGAACCCATCTGTACTGTACATTCATTCAGGCATTGTTATTATTTGCGTAATTAAGTAATGAATTGTATTTCATACATATTAACATGTATCTTTGTTCTTACAGCTTTTCATCAAATTGTCTATTAGAGCCCGAAAGCTCTTTCTAGAGTGAGCCCCCAGTTTAGTAATATAGAAAATACAAAATTGTCAGCATATGCATATACAGTACTGTATTTAAAACCATCAGTATAGACTGAATCATAGAAATGTCAAATAGTATTGGTTCAAAGGCACTGAGGAGGAGGCAGTTCATAAAGAGACTAACATGAATCATTTTTTTTGGTTTTAGGAAGCCTCACTACTGATGCCCTGTTGTGCACAACATGTTAGAACATGTGGGGGTAAAACATGCTTTGTGCAAGCACATGTGGATAATTATAACTCACCAGGTCTCTGATCTGGTACAATAGTTACTAGGTTTATAAGAAGGGACAGGGTAACTTCAGAAGTATAGCCTTAGATCAATCATTATCGGCTCTATAACCACTATTAAAACATGAGTCTTCTATTAACTGTTTAAAAGTCAACTATTCAATAATCCATGCAAATGTAAAGTCAAAGAGTCAGAATAACTAGTTTGTTTTACCCTTTACCGTGTAGACTAAGTGATAAACTCTTGCACACACACACACAAATAAATAGGCTAATAGAAGGCAAGCACACACAGTCTGTCCTTATTCAGACCTTGTTTTTCTCACGTCTTTCTTTAACTGCAGAGCATAGACCTCCAGCTCACTATCTACCCTCATTGCGCATGTTGTTTTTCCTCCTTTTCTCTCATGTTTTAAATCATTGGTTAGTTCTTTCCATTTCTCACTCTCCTTTTGCTTCATTCTCATGAGTGAAATATTGCATTAGCTAGTCCACATAATAGTAAACGTTTATTCCACTTGTGTGAGTGTGTATGTGCTGGACTCCCTGCAGTAGTTATAAACTGTCTGCAGCTCAACAGCTGCAGATCTGTAGATAAAACTTAAATATGAAAAACTATTTAATGCTGAAAAACATTAAGGTACACATCTTCCGAAACAAATAAACACCAGCAGAAGTTCAGACTCACACTCTATACATAATATCTGCAGGTTAGTGTTTATCTGTGTTTTTCTCACCTTGTAACAGTGTGTGTGACTCCACCTCCTCCACTCCTGTTGTCTCTGCTGCTCTGTCCTTCATGTAAATCCACCTCTTTCATAGCAACACTCTGCATCTCATTCCTCTGCGTATGTGTGTACGGGTGCAGGTGTACAGGAGGCAGGCGTCAACCAGAGTGGCAGCTTTGCAGGAGGCTGCAGAGGGGAGGACAGCTTCCTACCAGAAGGAGATCCTTCACCTGCAGAGGCTGCTAAGAGAAAGACAGGAGGCTGAGGAGAGACTGCTGCAGTCCAAACGGTAGGAGGAGAGTGAGGAGGGGAGAGAGAGAGGGAGAGGGAGGAGAGAGTGGAGGAGAAGCGTTAGGAAGCAGGCAGGCAGGAAAAGGGAATAGGATAGAAGGTGTATGTATGAATGAAAGTAAAAAATATAAATGTATAAAAGGAGGGAGGCCAGAGACATTAAGATGTGCAGTGATTCGGTTACATTAACAAAATAGTTATTTACAACTAAAGCCTTTTCATTTTTTTCATTGTTTTTTGGTTAATACTTCTGTTGTCTGCTTATATCCTTTATGCACTAGCAGCAAAAAATTTGGACACACAAAGAAATTACCATGTTTTTCATGAAAAGATACATGTCTTGAGCTGTGTTATCATCGCTAAAGGATTTTCAATTGATCAGTTATTCTTTTAAATTCATAAACTATTACTATACTACGGTGTGTGTCAGTATGTCATTTAACAATCAACAACAATGTCTACACTTGATTTCTGGTCAATTAGATAGATAAAATATAATAACATAGTCATTTCTATGTGTATCCAAACCTTTGACCGGTAGTGTATGTATAATTTTACTGTATATAAAGTAACAAAATAAAATATGGGGGCATTTTGCTGCTAAAAAGACAGATGTTTTTTTCAACAATGAAATTCAAAGCAAAAGCTCAAAACTAGTTCGACTTACATTCATTAAGTGGCCAGACTACAGATGATGATGAGCTTTAAAGGTTCCTCATCACAACTGTAAACAGTGTTTAGTTCTCTATTATCAAATTGAATATTGAGCGCATACAGGACACCACAGCAATATTATCTTGTAATACAAACAATATAGCACTTCATTTTTCTAAAGCTAAAAATCAATCCCTTTGCTGAAGTAAATCTCTGTGGTCTGTGCCAATCACCCCCTGAGGAGTAGCCATTTCTACCAAATCCTCAAGCTCTCACTGTGTATTCTCATTCACGGCCACTGATTTGCTGTAAAGAGACAAGCAATATGAGGTGGTGGACAGTAATTGTAAATCCAGTAGTACTGTACACATATTAAGTGTGTTTATTAAATTGTATCAAATGTCTTCTGTATGTGTCAAAAGATAAACAGAAAAAAAAAACTAATGAAGGCTGTTTTCATGCATATACATGCATGGAGGCTGTGACATACACATGACAGGATTAATGTCTTTAGTTTCAGTTGTGGCTGATTTTTCAGGGAGAGATTATTTTTAGATATACTTTCTTCCACACTATGACACCCTCGAAAACCCAGACTATCTAATAATCAACCACTTCCCCTTTATTCCCCCGTTAGTACATCTGTTTTTAGACCAGTCTCTGGACCTGATGCCTCCTGCTATCAAATGAAACCTAGCTAATCAAATTATTAGAACAGCCTGCCCTGCTGTGCCCTGAGGGCATCCTAAATGACAAATCACACACACATCAGTCACACCACTAGGCTACTAGCTTTACCTTTCCACAAGCTGCCGTACTGCTGGGTTTGGTGAAACATATTCACCACCGGGTCAGTTAATGAAATATGCATCTTGGCCTGGACAGTTGGCCTGGATGCATCCAAATGATGCATCACTGTAAAACGGCTCTTTTCATCTAGGCCATAGTAGTTCAACCAGTGTAGCCAGACACCAGGCTAAAGTTAAACTTCTCACCTACGCAAACAGAAAAAATCAATCACTGCCTCATTCTCTTTTCTCTCTGATCCACTGCTTTGAATTCTACCCATGCAACAGCAGAGATGCTGATAGGCTGTGATTGCTAACCGCCTGCTGAGTTCTGCATAGCCTCCAGGGAAGCAGCAGTCCCTGAGACTTCCAGGAGCTCAGGGGGGGATTGAGCCTGCAGATCACTTTTTGCCCTGCTGTCTTCCCCACACTCATCCACAAAACCCTGATCTGCTATGTACGAGCAAAGAGTAATCTTCACAAAGAAAGCTGAAGTTTTTAGTGTACTATAATTTTGACAAATAGTTCCACTTTCATATGACTTCTTTCAACAGTCTGCTGGCTGAGAGAGTAATTCATTTACACTACATTCTCAAAATGGTTTCAAATCAGTTCTGCTGAATGGGTTGAGAATTTTGGCTAGACTGAGGATTGTTTGAGGATTGGGTTTACAGTAAGTTAGCATTAGTATATATATAAAGTATAGTTTTTTTGCCTATACCTAAATTATTAATGTGCAGTAAGAGAGAGAACACCCCCAGACTATTCAACAGAGGTACACTTAAATTGTTTATTTACAATTTGTTTTGGCTTTCACTTAGTAATTCTAAACACCGGAAAAACACTGGGAAAACATTGGAAAAAAAGCAGTGCAAATTGCTGACATTATTTTATGTTAATGGAAAACACGCTTGGAGCCTCATGCATAATTAATAATAAGCCAATGAATGGAGAAAAACACACTGTAGCAGTATTTAATTATCCCTTGTTTTCCCATCAGATTCAGGAGTGGTTCTGCATCTGAGGAGAGAGAATCATGAGGGATTCTTTATTTGTCTTGGGTTACTTGTTTCTTGGTACTTGTATAAGTTGCAAGAAAGACAGAGGTGCAGTACTCTTTGAGTCACATTGTGACCAAGTTTTTTATAACTTGTACTTTCTTGTAATTACTCATTAGTGTTCAAAAATAAAAACAAATAAAAACAAAAAGAATTATGTTTTGGTGTAGCCACCAGGCGAGCTGTGGCATCACTGCACAACTGCAGTACTTTCCCAGTAGCAGCATTAGGTTCACATAGATAATCCATAATGTGTTATAGAGCTACAACCAGTACCAAGAAGCCATCCTTTAAAACCAATTAAACAAACTATTGTTGACATTTTTATTATGTACAGTTTTTCCTTCCTCACAATTCAATGACTTGAACAACCCACACTTGAACATACTATATGGAGAATTAATCCTGGACCAAACACCTTTATTAAAAACAAGTTACATAAATGATTCCTGAGTGTTGCCCAGAGCATGCTGGACATTGAATTTAAAACTCTCCTAAAATACTGATGTAGGAATGGCCTTGTTCAGTTTAAAAAATACCTGGTGACATGTGCAGCCCTCCAGGGTTTAAATTGTGTTTGTACTGAAATATGAAGACCTGAGGAACAGTGTATATTTTGAAATGCACTCTCTTTTTCAGATCTGAGACATAAAGTCAAAGACTTTTGTGGGGGACTAACTAGCTGATGTAGGGCTAGTGTTGTTCCCTATGGTAGAATTGACTTACAAATCCCAGTGCTCAGAATAACAGTGAATAATGTTCCTGTGTGAACTGACAGGGCAATGATGTTGAGGAGGGAATTGTTCTGTTGCAGAGTGATAGATAAAATCCTGAGACGGCTGCAGCTTACTGGAGCTGTAATTGTAATGGACATGTACTGGGCTGGTGTAGCTCTGTAGATCAGACTGCAGCTGAAGAACTATCCCACCAAAACACCCTTATATTGAATTTTCCATCTTTTACAGCTGCAAGATTTATCTTTGTATTCTATCTGAGTAGTCTCATAGGAGGCAATGATGAGTGTGGTTGCCATGGGTAACGCATGTGTGCATGCTGTTTGGGTTGGAGGTAATGGAGTTTGTGAAGGTTTTTACTCAGGGTAGACAAGAGGAAAAATGTGTTTTTAGTCCATCACTCAACAAATATCAATAATTAAGAATGAGAACATTTTCTCTTTTTTCAGTGATGAAGTCAGTGTTCTAAAAATAAATTGGGCTAAATAAACTGAAATTCAAGGAAGCAACTCTTTATACAAGTCTTAAATTACTATAGCCTTAAATTGTCTTTTTAAATGTTTCCTAACCTAAAGAATGTAACTTTGTGTTAATAGAATGCCCTACTGACAGGGCTCCCATCCAGCTGTCCATTATCTCAACCTGTTAACGTTTGTGGCATTGCTGGACCCAGTCGCAGCTAGATCATCCAAAACTCAGCAGCACGTCTCATTTTTGGTCAGCCATGCCGATTAAAAACTGCCGTCCAGTGGCTGCCAATGCCAGGTTCAAAGCTCTGATATTCAGCTGCAGAATAGTCAGCTGTCAGCACCTTCCTACCTCAGCAACCTAATCCAGGTCCACTGTCCCTCTGCGATCTGCCAGTCAACGGCATCTAGTGGTTCCTACAAGACACAGAAAATGCAAAGCAAAGCTTTTCAGTTCAGTGGTCCCAATTCCAAAAACTGTTAAAGACCAAACATTTGCTCAACTTCCTATGTATAAAATCTTTCTCCCTTATTTCACTATTAAAACAAACAAAGTTCTCATGGCACTTTGCTTTGAATGTCTTCTTACTAACTTTGATTGCTGCATTGTTCCTACCCTGTAATTCGCTTTGAATAAAAGGATCTGCCAAATGACTAAATGTAAATGGAAATGTAGGCAACAAAAGATAGTTTGATATTTTTACAGTAGTTTTTCACCTTTTCACCAAAACACTTTCAGACATACCACTCGTTAATTTTACGGCAACTAAGCATATCAAGCTTTGGTCTGAATAAGCAACGTCTGCACTAGGTCAGACCTACATTCAGAAAGAGAGAGATTCAATTTACCAAATTACAAAAAATGAACAAATTACAATTGTGACCTGGCAAGTTACTGGACCAACCAAAGTTTAAATTCATATTGAATGAATTTCTGTACCAAATTTACAATCCATTCAATTCCAATAGTTGTTGAGATATTTTGCTACAAACCACAGATGTCAACATCACTGTGACACTAGTAAAAAGGACAGGTGATCACTATCATCATTAGAACATATTGTCAGGTAACCAAAATATTATGGCAAACCCCCTTCTTGCCTTGTCTTGGATGACTGGATGTAGAGATATGTCTCTGAACAAGTGAAAACTTTGACCCAGATAAAGTCAAAGGATTCATTGTCCAGGAATCACAAATGTCTGAACAAACTTTCTTTGTGAAAAATCCAATAGCGAAAAAGATATTTCAGTCAATATTTTAGTTCAATCTAAAATAAGTAATGGCCTTTTCAACCTTCTCAACTGTACTATGTGTATGTTAAAATTACAAAATGAAGTTGTGAACATGGTAAACATTGCAGTTCATAAACATCAGTATGCTGAGAGCATGTTAGCACACTTATGATAGAATTTAGGTCAAAACACTGCTGTGTGTAAGTACAGGCTCACAGAGCTGCTGTTATGGCTACAGGCTCTTAACAAAAGTTGATCTCCAACCAGACTTTATCTTTGTATCATAAGAAGGGGGTTACTGTCTGAATGTTGAATCCAGCTAAACTGAGTGATCATTATTCATCATTGACTCATACACAGAGTCAGTCCAATGTTCTTCTGCCTTTGAAGTTGTGTAGTTAGAAGTTTTCATATGTAAGACAGCAGGTCTGTGGCCTGTAACAACCTTTGCATTATACAGTTATATGCTCATGGTGCTCCATCCAATATAATAAGCAGCTAAGCAGGCACGTCAAATGATTACTTCACTTGCTGATGTATTAGTGGCGTATGACAGAAGATGTTTTAATGCATTAGCCAACAGTAACAGCACACACTGGTAATTATGTGTTGTCTGCTTTGAGCTGCTCTTCTTTTCTGTTATTATTATCCCTTCTTTTTTTACTTCTCTGTGCGAAATAAAAGGTTTTTATTAAGATCCCACTGTTTATGACTTTGACATGGTTCTTATGTGTTTTTTTTCTACTATATTTGTTGAGAGCTTCAACATGTTTTTTTTTCTCCACATTTACTCCACAAGACAGAGACCACATTTACATTCGACCTTTAGAGACATTATTGCCTATTTTATGACCAGACTCAAATCTCGGCATATAATATCTCTTATGGACATTGTGAATGGTCTGAAATAGCTTCACATATCTGAATGTTAAGTAGTTGTTCTGGAAGAAAGTAAAAGTGAATTTTAAGGTTTTATGTGAGTTTAAATGTGTGATCACCTCTAAGTCTGACTCTTTAACAATCTTAGCACTCTGACAGTGATTCCCATATGGTCTGGATTCAGAAACACCCAGGCTGAGTCCAATGACTGCAGCTTTATTTAGAAACAAACGTGAAGAGTTTATTTGATGAAGAAGTACTCTTATGCTGTAGCTTAAGAATTACTACATGAAGGTGAGAGCTGTGGCCGTCACACACTGATTTTTAGCACAGCTTTATGTTTTATTTGTAAACTCTATTTGAAGAACATGGTGTTCTGGACACTGTTTAATCAGTGTGTGTGCTTATGAGTATGTGTTCAGTCCAGTCCTAAGTGTGGTACGTTTTAATAGACACAAAGTGTCCAATCAAATATGTAATCAAAAATTTTGCTCATTTTTTTTTTTACATAGCCTGAAAGCAACAAACATAGCAGAGATGAAAAGAGTGTCTCCTCCCAGCTTTGCTGGTGTGTAACTTGTGTTCCTCTGGCACTGGGTTAGACTGTTAAATAGCCTGCTGTTGAGTCATTGCAGCATCAAGCATTTACAAAGTGCTTCCTGTAACGTGCCACAAGACAACAGTGATATGTGTTTGATCACAAGCCGTTAGTTATTCTTAAATATCTTTTGTGAATCTGTGAATGTGCCTTTCAGAAGAAAACTTGTGTGGTCATTCCTCACTGCTGACATAAAGAATACTCCTCACATGTCTTATTTAGGTGTGTCACCCTACTGTACCTATTAAATGTTGTAAATAATACTCAAATTCTTCCAATACGTATGTATTTGTTCCAATCACTTTTCTTAATACAGTGATTTACTTTTATATTCCTTTTTAAAGAAAAAAAATTCATCTTCACAAGTGTAGAATTTACTAATATAGAGAGGAGCTGGACTACTAGATGTGGAGCTGTACAGTATTACAGGGATCCAAAGTGGAAACATTCATTCTGTAGTGTGGTGCAGAATGTTAATTGAAAGCCACATATTAAACATTTAAGCAATTAAACAACACTGATACCATATTCCATGCCACTTTTTAGATCCACCTCCTGTAAAATCTGACCAGACCAATTACAGACATGACCTTGTTCTAAC
Source organism: Helostoma temminkii (assembly GCA_900302695.1). Lineage (NCBI taxonomy): Eukaryota > Metazoa > Chordata > Actinopteri > Anabantiformes > Helostomatidae > Helostoma > Helostoma temminkii. The sequence goes on along the minus strand of OMLM01015428.1, from coordinate 28,783 downwards.
ACAGTGTTCACTGCAGCTATGAGCCTTTCTGCATTTCAAGTACAAAATACAGTGCTTCAGGCACCACTTCAGAAATAATTGGGAAAGGAAATGATGCATGCAATTGTATTCCTATCAGCCCATTTGTTTGGATAAGGGGGAGTGAGGAGTGGTAGGATCAGGAAGTCCTGTGGTTCTTTTACTATTGCACACTGGTGGGGAGCTGTGAGATACTGTAGTCAGCGTCTTCATGATTTCACCTTCTGTGTTGTAATGTTAATGATGACAGTAGATTTGCACAGTAGAAATCAGCAGATATCCCAACACTGGTTTAAAACAACATGTAGACAGAATACACAAATCAAATTTCCACTGCAGAAATCTTTACTTTCTCTGAACTCCTGAGAATGTAGCTTCATGTGGTCAGCCTGAACACCTAGAGGGTAGTCACAGTGACTCTTGAGTGAGATTCATGTCTATAGTCATGCTGTACAGAAAATTAACTGTTGTTCAGCCTGAAAACACCTTCACTGTTCATTTCATTCACTGTATTAGCACTGCCTCAGTCCAATCAACTCCTTTGTTCTGTTATTCTTCTTCAGGGAAGTAGAGGAAGAGTTGGAGGTAGTGTGGCAGGCAGCAACCAGGGAAAACCATCAGATGAAGGAGGCTCTTTTGGACTCGAGGCTCACTGCAGACCTCCAGGGTTGGGCCCCCTCTGGCAGTGCCTCTCCTCAAGCTCATGATGAGGCCATGTCATCCATGCAGCATCTGCACAGCTCAGGGCCGGCACCTTTCACCTTAAATCAAAGCCCAGATCTCCAGAGAAGGTCCATATTTGTATCTGACTCAGGTCACCAAAACAAATCCTTGGATGAGAAGCATAAGCACGGGCTGGATTTCTATTGTTAAAACTCTCAAAGCATATTGGGAAAGATAGTAGGGTGTTTACTGTCAAGTAGTTGGACACGACATGTAAACCTGGATCTGCCAGCTTCACATATGAAATCACTGTGAACTTGCACCAAGCTCTGTAACAAACACAACTACATTTTAGTTATACTTTTTAAATTAGTCTCAGGGTTTTAAACATGATGTCAAGGTTGCCACAGTAACAAGTAATATCAAGGAGAGTTGCAATAACTAGGTCTCATAAGCCTAAATAATGCAGCCAGTGTTGCCATCTGCTGGACACATATGGTAACGCTCTTATCATTGTCCCAGCAGCAATTTTATGTTTGTGTGTGTGAGTGTGTGTGTGAGTGTGTGTGTGATCTAAAGCGTATATAAGAGATCCACACACATTTATCACAAGAAATCAAGAAATTAAATTGATCAACACCACACAGACATATTTATTTGTAGGAGGTACTGTTGATGGTATTTCAAATAAATTTTTCTTGTTTTGAAAATAAACATAAAAGGCTACTAAGTGTTTTGTCAAAATAAGTGTTTATATACAGAGGAATTCACATATATATACATATGATTGACTGTTTTCATATAAACTTTGCTAAATATTATATTTGATACAGCTGAATTAGTATTTTACTTCAATGTGCGTTAGACACTGTGGTGAGTCTTTAGCTACTGTCTTAGAACTCAAGAATATTTTTTTTGGTCAAGAGCCAAACTTTGATAAGCTAGAGCTCTATATTGTTAGTGATTCTATTTTGGCATAGGTTCTATACCCACAATCATTCTCTATCCAAAGTAATGATTTAACAAGCTGGTTTATTGTGTTAACCTGAGGTGTGGTGCTTTTAAATACAGACGAATCACTAACCTTTAGCCTCACTTTTTCCGATACGCTGACCACTGACTGAAACCACAAGGCAGAGCACTGTCTGTATAGACATAGAAACACTAATCCTTGCTGACGAATACAGACCATAGTGACGGTGGTGCAGTGGCTCAGACGTGTGCTAGCTTGTAATACCTGCTCTAATAGTAGAACATGAAGCTTTTTAGCAGATCTCAGCAGAGTATGGCCAGTCTAAATGTCAGGTGGCAAACATGACTAACAAATCAGCCAAATTATTGCATTTAGCATGTCAGCCACAGTGTCATCAGCCAAATACGTTTACCTTACATATGTGTTTTATTAAAGTGCCGTTTAAAACGTATTGTCACACTGAGTCCTTTGTATATGCCTGGCATACATATACTGTATATGTAGGACATATATAACGTATAAATTTAGCCAATGGTACAATCATTGTGCTCTGTGCCACCACCATGCATTTGAAATTAAACACTTTTTATTAATCCAGAAGACCACAGACTATGATGCCCCTACAAACAATAGTCTAATTTGAACCATGATCAGAGTTTATTGGAGCTGAGCAGATTGTTTTTTCTGCAGTGTAACTGAGTCCTTTAACGTTTCTTTAGGCCAGGACTCTTTTGTACCAAGTTAGTGGCAAATCAAACAAGGTATCTCATCCTTCTCCTTACTGCCCCTTTCCAGTAATGGTTAAGCCATTTAAAAGAGTTATTGTCGATTGTGTGCATGAGACTAAACTGGAAGTTACGGTCAGCTGTCTTTTGCGCCTCCTCTAGGATCCCAGAAGCCACCCCACACAGCTCCAGTCAACAACAGGTAGTGGTGAACTTTACTGTAAATGGAATGACTGTAAATCCTGACATCCTTCACCCCTGTCTATTCTTTGCTTTTGCAGGGAAGCAGTAACACACACACAGTAGCACATATTCATCCTAGTTCGCAATGTCCTACACACACTCTGCAAGAGGTATACCCACTCTATAAAGACATTCTGTCTTTTGCTCTTCATTAGTAAAATTAAAAGTAAAATTATATATATTTTGCATAACTTTTAAGACTTAAATATTTTCTCCACCTCCTGAAATAAAAAATGTTCAGGACTCACATGCATTAAAAAACCTTGAGCAAAATACAGCATGAAAAAGGTAGGTCACAATCATAAGCACCCTTTGTAAGTGCTTGTGTAGAACACACAGTATTACAGTGTTCTTGAATGGTTAAAATATTAAAACAAACTTTAAACATTTAGTTTCATTAGTTTTGAACTTTTTGCCCAGTATATCTGGAAGCCCGAAACAACACAAAGAACTACCACCTAAAATCTAAAGCTCTCCCATTTAGAGATCTGATTCTCCTTCACCAGAATTTCTCTTACAATGTCAGTCACTATATGCGATTAAAAGCTCTGATTATGGATTTAATAACCCCCACGATAAACCAATCAGACAGACACTGCATCAAACACTGCAAATCTTAAAGAATTCTGAGTAAAGAAAAAATAAAAAACACAGTATTCAGCTTGGAGAGCTTTCAGCATGGCAACGCTTGAGCCAGTACAGTTTTTAATAGAATTTTTCCGTGCAAACTGCTTGTGTCAACAGGTTAGTATTTGGAACTCTGTGGTGACCTGAACTTATTCAATGTTTCAGTCATTAAATTCTCTGTTTAGTTCTCTTTAAATCCTTTAAAATCTCCTCAAAAGCTTAATAATTATTTGTAACACTACAGGATCTGAACTATTATTACTTTCTTAATATTATTGGATGTTGGGCTCTTCACAGGTCATTATAATCACATTCAACATGATCTTCTAAATAATAACCTTTATCTGCTGGTTGTATCTGAGATATTAGGCTTTAACATATTGGCATAATACATAATACATGGATCATTATAACATTACAACTACCATGTGGATAATGTTGTGGCTAATACATGTATATAAAAAAGACAACCCAAGATCATATGAAAATCTTCTCTCCTTTTTTATAGAAAAGGTGTACTCTGTACCTTCTAGGTCCTGGATTTTACCACTCATTGAGAGTGAGAGATGACACACACTAGTTTGATTAACTACTTAATAGTGATTTTCTGTTACAGTTCCCCCTTTTCAGTAAAACAAAACAAAACTGGCCATTAAAAAAATAAGCAGTACTAGCATAGGTTTTCGCTGTACGGTGAGGAGTGTTTATATTGGAGAACTTGACCAGACACACCACACAACAGCCTGATACTACTACTACTACTGCAGAGAAGGTGTCACGGGCTCCTCTGCTTGTCCATCTGACTGCTGTGTTGCCACTACCACCTGAGGATGGCGCCAAACCTTGTTTCTTTGTCTGCTTCTCTCTTTAGGTTACAGCTGGGGGTCTGATGGGGTCTGTATGACCATGTCACATACACAGTCACTGGGATTAAGTTCATGGCCATGTGGTGGATGGTGTGTAAATGGCCCTTTAAAAGTTATACAATCTGAAATCCACTGTCTACAATAGTCAGTTGTGCCAGAGTTATATCATTTGATGTCTTACAAGCAGTTTAGAATTTCTTAATCAATTTATTTATTTTTGTATGTCTTTTGTGCGCTTTGCACTCAGCATACCTTTTGAGGATAAAATGCACCCCAAGAGGTCACCTCTTCCTGCACCAATTGCAATTTAGAGAGGTAAGCCTTGTTGCTGAATAAACTGGGGGACTTAGATTTCCCCTAAAGTAAACCAAAACTATGTATGCACTGGTATACTGAAAACTACATTTACAAACCCATAACAGAGAGTCATTACATACTCTCTGGGAAAACTGATTCGGCTTATAAGAAACATGTACAGATAAATTAATCATGTCATATCATATCTTCAGCCTTTAGTGTATGAAAGGTAGAGTTACAGAGTTATGCTGAACATTACCTGTATGAAGTTACATCTACCTCACATAAAATTAAAGGTCATAATAATTATAATAATTTATTATCATATTTTTATTATAAAATAAGCCTTCAGAAGAAAGGCTTAGGTAATATTTTAAAACCAGGTAAACACATATAATTTATTCATGAATTGCAAATTTGCAAAAGCAAATAATTTCCTCCTTAATTTGTTTGGCTTAATATATCCAGTCTATTGTAGCTAACGTTAGTATTTGCTAACTAACATTAGCTAGACAAAACCTGAAAATTGAAAACATTACCTGAAAACTCGTGACATTACCTCAAAGTAAGAGAATCAGTTTTACTAGATAGTATGAATGTGTGTGTGTGTGTGTGTGTGTGTGTGTGTTTCTTGAGTGAGCTAGCTAACATTATACAGCTGGGTAAGCTCGTTTTTTTGTGTGTCAAGTGTGAAACATTTTTAAGGTGAGATAACGTTTATGTGTCGTAAACTGCAGATTTGGGGGATCATAATATCCTACATGCCCTCTGTCCAGAGTAAATCCAGTAAAGCTGGTGCAGTGCCATCACATTTTATGTTTATTTGTATTTCATCATGTCAGTTTATTGTTAGTGTTAGAACTGGGCTGTAGGTTACTTACTGCTCATTCCTATACAAGTATAACAGTGTGATTAGACTGTTCAATCAGTAAAAAGACCTCATCACAATTGTGCAGACAGTTACAGTAGAAAAAGTCATTAAAAAACAAAGTCAGGGTGATATTATGTGTAAAAGGATTTTCCCCTTTAATCTGAAAGCAAACAAAACTTATGTGGAGTGTGGATACACTGGTATACTGAAAACTACATTTGCCAAAACCACAACCAAATGAATATCACACACTCTGGGGGGAAATCAATTTCAAAAATACATTTGAGTCCATATCCACAACTGAGAAGTACTGTGCATGTTGTCAGGTGGAACCAGTGTGTGGATTTGGTATAATGGTCACTTGCACCTGCGCTTTAGCAGTAACATTTGGACAGTTGTATGTTGGATGGCCCCTAAAGTCTGATTTTCTTAACTGAGAAAACTGATGTGTGCAGAGGAGAGTTGGGGCTAGGGACAGTTACACCTGCCTTCAACAGCCTATTGCCTCTAGAGGCTCTGCTCCTTTGATTAAACCCAGGTCATTAAAAAAGAAAAATAAAATAGCGTGTGAATTTGGGGTTTTAGTACTACACACTAATCAATAGCAGCTTCTTTTTATTGTTCTGCATCATGTGTATTCTGTGATCATTTTTGCAGTACAGCTACTTTCTTATTGTAGTTTCAGAGTATTATCAGTTTTATTAAATACTTACAAGTACATTTGCTTTATTTCCTCTTCATCCTGTATTATAGAAACTACTCAAAATCCAGTTTGTTTGTTGTTTAATTTCATCTAACTGCTTTTAAATTGGTTTAGTGGTTTAAACATATCACAGTCCTCAAAGTAGTGAATGGGACACTCACCTCTGAACATACCAACCTTTGATCTCTTTAAAAAGTAGGTTGCTTAACACAGAGTAAAATGTTGCTCCAGTGTCAGCTAGAGTCAGTGGTAACAAGCTGAGCTGCATCGTCGTCCTCCGCACAGAGGTAATGTTCTGTTTCATCTTGGTTCTTTTAAACAACAGTTACACTAAGTTTATAAAAGATTCATTAGGTTTTGTTTTGTGGTTTGACATTATTTGTTACTTTTTGTGGTAGTTTTAGTCTTTGCATGTAGATGTATTTTAGTTCAAATTCAGAGTCTGTTTGTAACAATTTAATAAACATTTAGAGTCTGAAGAAGTTTCATATAATTTAATATCAAATTCAATATTAACTTATTTTAGGCAGTAGTTTTTTTTACTTGTGTCTGTGAAATAGCTTAATGGTAAGGTCAAATATGAAATATGAAATATTTGTCTAGTTTAACTATAAATTGATCATGAATTCAGAGAATTTAATAATATGTTAATATGTTTAATAATAATACGTAAACATGTTACCCCATGACAACTGTGAATGTATTTGTATTGTTGTGTGTTTCAGATTTAGTGCTAAAATACTTCATGTCTTAATAGTCAATGTTTTGAGGTGATGAGACATAAATTGCAAAGTTACAGGACATCCAAAGAAATAATCATAAAAAACATTGTTAAAATATGCCTGTTTAACTAATTGAAATAAAAGCAATGTAAGCATTGTTTTAGGCCACAAGTGCGTCTCAGTGTGAGACCGTTGACTGGAGCTTTTATTGCTGTTTCATAATTGTGTTGAGATTAGGCAGAACAATGTTATAGGTTGAAGAAGTCATCACAACAACAAAAAAGCTGTGTCATCCACCAACACACTCATACGCACACACACACACACACACTGTAACTCACACAGGTACATGACTTTGTAAAGATTTCCTTTTCAGCTGTTCTTGACTTTACTATGATGTAAAATGTAATGAATGAACATTTAATTTGGCTTCAGGGACTTTGGCACAGAATGAATAGAGGTGAGAGGCAGAAAGGAGGATGACTGCTGTAATTCATTGACACAGCATTTTAAGATGTTAGTTATGAGTCATGACGCAACAGTCCTATTATCTTAGTATAAACTCTAAGCTTGATGATATTTAACAAAGCTGTGTTTTCATTTCCCCTGTGATGCCCAGGATCTTCAGAAAATATTCACACCCTGGAACATCTTGCATTTGATTGTGTTATATATGGAAATGCATATAATTTGTCTTGAATAATTCCCATTATATGTTAAATAGCTTCAAACATGCAATCAAGCCATTACAGGTGTAACTTTAGACGTGATTGCAGCCTCCAGCTAGATACTCTTCATTGTCAGTTTCCAAATTGATTTGCAATATCTTGTTGGCTGGTAAGATTCTGACTTTGTGTTCTCGTTCTCCTTGCTACAGGACAAAATGAAGACAGACCATTCTTTAGAGAAGAATGGCACTAGGCGAGCCTCTTTTGTAAGTACAGAATAAACAGCAACTTCCACCAGAACCCTCCTGACCTCTTCAGATGTTGCTTTCACTGCCTGAGCTCTTTTCCTTACCTTATTGTTCCTCCTGCATCCTGTGTTTTTGTTGCAGATGTGTTTGATCCATTTTCTGAGACTCTGTAATGAGAACTGATCATAACTCTGATCATACTCTCTATCTTCCTCTCTCTGTTTAACTTGAAATATTTGACTCTATTTCATTGTTCACCATTAAGACAGATGATGGCATCATGTGGAGAACTGGATCTGAAGGCCCCAATCTAGACGAGATAGATCTGCAGGACAGCAAAAGACTCCATCCTTCCCCATTCAGAAAATACCACCAGAGCCTTCAGACCCTCAAACCCTTCCGCTTGTCTTCATCACAGTCAGTCTCATCAATGACAATACAATCAAGTATCATTTAATACATTTACTAAATGTCTTTTGTACTAATTAATATAGTACTAATTATATTATTTATGCCTACTACACAGCGTTACCCATTGCTGGGTTTATAATGTGTGATACTTCCATGTCTAGGCCCAACCCTGTGGACAATGCAGGATTCCTGGCCTTCTCAACTTTTGCCTGGATGACCCCAATGATGTGGGCCATGTTCAGGAATAAGCTGGACATGAGCTCGCTGAGCCTGTCTCCTTTTGATGTAGCTGACACCAGTGGAGATAGGTACGACATGTTGTTGCTGCTGATGCAGAAGTGTCCCACATTTCTTTTCTATCGTATGATTCACTTCCAGCTCATTTATAGACAGGACATGTGTCAAGAGAGGTTACTCAAATCAGACAAAGGAATCAAGATAATTTGAGAAAACCGACAAGTAACGTTTCTTGAGCATAGTTATTATGGCATTAAATTGACAAGTCTGACAGAAAATTGGGAATTGTTGGTGTAGTACTCCAATGACTTTTCCTTAATTATGTGCGTGTTGTGCAGACTCCAGAGACTGTGGGAGGAAGAGGTGGCCAGGGTAGGCCTGGAGAAAGCCTCTTTGGTCCGTGTGATTCTTCGCTTTCAGAGAACCAGACTGATTCTGTCTGTCTTTATTGGTGTTTGTGCCATGGTGGCAGCGTTTCTGGGCCCAGTGAGTCATCATTTCTGCATTTTAACTGTACTTCACCTGCTGATGTATCCACTGACCTTGTCTGTAGTTTGTTCTACTATAGCATGTACAGTACCTCATTGGTTGTAAATCCAGTGGTAAATCCAACTCTGGCTTAAGCTTTAACAGTGCTCTAATTTTTATGAGCTTGTCAGTTTCATAGGTAAAATTTTTGTTAACTAATAACTATAATTGTCATATTAATACACTACTACTACTACTACTACGACTACAGTACTCTACTTTGACATGTAGTACAAGTATAAAGTAGTATAAAACCAAAGTAAAATGGAAATACCTCATAACTGTTCTTAAGTACAGTTATTTGAGGCAGTATTGTTAAGTATACTACTGATATGCTACTTTACAGCACTCAGAACAGTTTCACTGTATTTGCATCAGTGCTCACAGGAATTTTATTGTACTTTATGTGGAATATAGGGAAAAATATTTATAGAGAGACAATTTAGAAATACATATTCATAAAAAATATATGTACCTGAAACAAAGAAATTCTTCCTGCATACGCATGGGTAATAACTGGTGAGACAAACAAGTGGTCCTTACTATATTTAGAGACGTCTTTGTCCTCTGCTGGTCATTTTATGAAACAATGCAATATTTGAAATTAATTACTACTCCTACATTTATTGTCTTTATTTATTAATGTATTTGTGAGTGTATTGCTTTTAAAGAAGATGATATGTGACATACTTACAGTATGTATTAAACCTTTACAAACAAGAGAAAAATTCATACTACTGTAGCTGATAAAGCCTGTCTAGGTTCAAACATGCTTCTTGTAATAATGGCAGAAAACAGGTTGAGTTTAAATGTACATACAATATCCATGGTTAATATTTATTAACCATGTATACTGTTCATGGTTAAAGCAATCTAAACACAGCTATTTGTTACTATTTGATGTTAATCTAGGCCACATTTTGTACTTCAATAACACCATGAAATTGTGATATTTAAATATTACCTATGTTAAAAGCACAAGACCAAACTACAATAATCACTGTGGTTCGTTTAATGCTCTTTTCAAACGTCACAGGCCTCTCTGTCTCTGTCTTGTCAGGCTATTCTGATCTATGAGATCTTAAACTATGTTGATGACCCAACGATGTTCACTGTTTCCCATGGAGTTGGTCTGTGCTTTGGTCTGTTCACCTCAGAGTTTACCAAAGCCTTCATGATATCCTTGCTGTGGGCGATGAACCTGCGCACAGCCGTAAGACTAAAAGGCGCCTTCTCAACAGTGGGCTTTCAGAAAGTCATCTCCCTGCGGGCACATAGCGGCATTTCAATGGGAGAGGTAAAGACTGTGTTACATACATGCTCTTATTTAATACATACTGTATCTTACTCTATTAAATTTAAACTTGCATCTTTATTAACTACAGAACTATTAAAATCTGGTTAATTTACCTATTCTTACTGTTAGTTCAAGCATGTTTGCAAACTGTTTCAAAATCATTCTTTCTCTATTTTTTGTCCAGATGATTAATGTTTTGACCAATGATGGCCACAGATTATTTGAGGCAGCATTGTTCGGGAGCTTTGTGTTGTCCACTCCAGTTCTACTAATTGTGTGCATAGTCTACTCCTGCTACATTCTGGGTTACACTGCTTTAACCGGAGTCATCACGTACCTTATCTTTATCCCCGTACAGGTCTGTACAAATTGACATGTAATTTCTACTTAAACATATTTCTAAAGTGTAAAAAAGTGTTAATATAGTAAATTACTGATATATTTATTCATCACAGTCCAGTATAGACAGTTGCTATGTTTTAAATGCAGACTTGTAAAATTAGTCTCAATAATTTACAGCTTATTTCCGTCCTTACCATGGCTGAAATAAAGTTACATATTATTTAATGGCAATGGCTATAACATCACAGTTTGTCTGTTTTTTAATGTCTTCATGTTTCATATTGTTACTAATGTAACTTTTTTTCACGATTTCAGCTTTTAATGGCAAAACTCATTAACAAATTCAGGTGGAAAGCCATGTTGGTGACAGACAACCGTGTTCGCACAATGAATGAGATTCTCAGCAGCATCAAACTAATCAAGATGTACGCCTGGGAAGATTCCTTTGAGAAGACGATTGCAGGTTTGTTTTTCTTTGTGAGATCCAATCCAATCCAATCTTGATTGATGCATGTTCCACTTTTGATGGAAAGATTTGTATTTCCTAGTTGAAGGGAAAATGTGTTTAGCTGTATAATAAAATATTTTAAATAACTTTTGATGTACATTGGCATGAGGATGGAGATGAAGATGCAGCAAACACATGCTCTCTCACAGCTTCCTTGCCACCTCACACAGACGTCCCAACTGTCCCGACACTGTATCATACAGATATTTACATTTCAGTAACTATGTTAGAAACTATCTTTCAAATTTCCTTTATCTGTGAGACCATTACTAAAGCCACACACTATCAGCTTATCAATGTTATGAAGATCGACCATTATGACTAATAAATTAATGGCAGCAGGTTAGATTTGTAGGTAAGTGTGTGTGTGTGTGTGTGTGTGTGTGTGTGTGTGTGTGTGTTTTTGAAAACTGATCATTTGTTAGTGCAGTTTTTATTTATTATTATATATATTTTTGAAATAAATAAATAATGTAGCAACTGCGGGACAGTGTCCACACAGTGTAGCACAGCGGACAACTGTGAACTGACATGTGATGTGTCTAAGAAGTGTTAGAATTAATAAAGCATTAAAAGCCTCCTCTCCAAATATTTGTCTCTATTTTAGGCTTAAGAAAAAATGAGAAGAAACAAATGCAGAGAGTCAGTTACGTCCAGAATGTTAATACCAGCATCACCAGCATTATTCCAACACTCGCCACTGTTCTCACTTTCATTGTACACACTTCATTGGGCTTGAGCCTCAACACATCTGACGTGAGTACAATAACAACCTGTTACATTAAATTCCCACTGTAATTTAAGTATATAATAGAGATGTATTATACATAGAGAGTCTGCAAGTAGGTGGACATAACAGATGGTCCTGTCTGAGACATAAAATGTGTAGAGGCTTATCTGTCAGTTTTGTTGTCTGTCATTCATTATAAGACGACGTTTTACTTTCCTAGATGCATGAGCTCAGAGCGAGTCACTAAACTACTGCATTTCAGTTAAAACCAATATATGATCTTCTTAGTGTTGCGTGAATTCAGGATGTATTCAACAATTACTCTTTGTGTTACTATAAGGCCTTTACCACCATCGCCATCTTTAACTCCATGAGGTTCTGCCTTGCACTGCTGCCCTTGTCTGCGAAGGCTCTCGCTGAAGCTGCTGTGTCAATAGCACGACTGAGGGTAAGCTCTTCCCTTTGTGAACCCCCCTCACTGAGTTATGACTGCAGTTGTTAGTAGAAGTAGTAGTAGTAGTAGTAGAAGTATTTGTGCTAGCAGTGCTTAATTTTATATGAAAAATATTGCTGTCATATCGTTCAGAGGTACAGACTTTTTAATGATAGGTACTGATATGACATGTCAACATGTAGTTCAAATGTATCTTACTTTTGTTACTGTACAATTCCATGCTACACTGACACGGCTCTTTGATTTTCATGTTTTGAATATTAAAAATATGAAATTTAAAATATGATCTGTGGCTGTTTCAGAAAATATTGGTGATGCAGAACCCAGACCCCTACCTGACACAGAAAAATGGCAGTGATTCAGCCATTGTGATGAAAAATGCTACATTTTGCTGGTCCAAACCAGACAGCCCGACCAGCACAGCCAGTAGCGTAAAAGGACAGGAGGCTGACGAGACAGCCAATAATGAGACCACTGAAACTTTGCCAACCCTGAAAAACATTTCCTTCACACTACCAAAGGTATTGTTTTTTTTTTTTTACACTGAGGAGAAATTAGATTAATTCGACTTGGCTAAAGGTAAATTTATGATCTGTTTTTTTTTGAAGGGAAAACTGCTAGGTGTCTGTGGAAATGTAGGGAGTGGAAAGACGTCACTGATTTCAAGCATTTTGGAACAGGTTAGTTCCCTCCTTGTCCTTCATTTACATGTTCCATCTATGCTAACTTTTTCTTTTTACCACACTATTTTGCAAGACAAAATAATGCTCTTTATTTGCCTTATGTTACCTTTACACCACTGTCTCTATGTTGTGTAACATGTGGCTTTTCTCAGTTTGTTTGCCCATTATTGTATTTTAGATGCATCTTCTGCAGGGCTCTGTCACAGCTGATGGGACATTTGCCTACGTTTCGCAACAAGCCTGGATATTCCATGGGACTGTCCAAGAAAACATCCTGATGGGCGAACCATTTGACCAAGCCAAGTAATTCAACACTTAACTTGATGAATTATTGTTACTAAGTACCAGTAACTGCGTATAGTGTAAACATGATGGTGAAAATGGAATGAATGGGAAGTGTTATTAATTAAAGGAAAGACGATATTTGATGTTAATGTGCTACCATTGTTTGTCATTGCCGAACTGACACTGACTATTGTCATAGTCTTTCTTTTGAGGTTATCTCACGTGAAAAATGTTTAACTCTGTGACAGTTCCTCTTATCTCTGTGGGTTTACATCTGTTGAGAGAAACAAACAGGAGCAAGGTCGCCTTTGTTATGGACAGGATTGTTGGAGGAGAGCCACTTTATGTTCCCAGATGGCAAGAAGCAAAACTACTGAATCATGCCATGCAGGGGCAGTCGTAACTTGTTTTATTAGCATTGTAGTGTGTGAATTATAGTGTAGATATAAGTATTTATACCTAAAACAAATCAAAGCATATCTAATGTGTCAATAATTATTATATAATTAGTTGAAGGGAAATGGTTGCATTTACATACCATATTCATCAAGAGCCCTTTACAATTTGCCTCTCACCAGTCACACAGTATGGAAAGACTGAGTGTTCGTGTTAATACTGAAATGCATTTTGGTCGGATATTTTTCCAAGATGTCCCTCTTTTGTATAAACTAAACTCATTTGAATGACTGAGTCATGTCCTAAAAATGGTTGTGTTCTGTTCTGAACATTATTTTTGGCTGTCAGACAATTAACTATGCTGATGCTTCACAGATATGACAGAACTGTGGATGTCTGTAGCCTTAGAGCTGACCTGACAATTCTCCCATATGGTGATCAAACTGAGGTAAGAGCTCTGTCTCCTGCACTGAACTCTCCAAAGTGTTTGTCACGTAATTTACTGATGTCTTAAAAGTGTAGTAAAATAACACCATCCACTGTGGTAAGAAACATCCTGTGGACGCAGTATCAACAATTCAGCACTGACATGTTTCTAACTGACATTCTTAGCAATAACTAGCTCATATCTAAAATCAGCTTAATTCAACTTAACCCTAACTGCATCAACGTCACTGTCAAGTTTTTCTTTAAGGTGCTTCTCTCAAACAGCAGCAGCGTCTTAAACAGCATTGTGAAATCTTTGCTACTGTTTGAGTTCAAAGACCATTACATAAAATAAAACTATATCATGTTCTGAAGTTGACCTGAAAGAGAGCTGCAGCAAAATGCTTATCTGCATTTAGAATGAACCTTTTCCCCTCAAGCTTATCATTAGCTTGCCGCCATTTCAACATGTGTCACAGTGATTGTGTACCTATTTAAATATTTGTTGGAACAATCGATTACACACTTTCTTTGCACAGCACATTAAAATGGGCTATCTTGGCAAATTTAATCTTGTGTTTTGGTATTTGTTTTTAAAGCTTGTTTTTTTTTTTATTCTTACTTTTTTTAATTTGTGTTGTTGTCAGATTGGAGAACGTGGGCTGAATCTGTCAGGGGGGCAGAAGCAGAGGATCAGCCTGGCCAGAGCCGTCTATTCCAATAAAGACATTTTACTCCTTGATGATCCACTATCAGCTGTTGATGCCCATGTAGGGAAGCACATCTTCGAAGAATGCATCAAAAAGGAGCTGAAAGGAAAATCCATCATACTGGTTACACATCAGCTCCAGGTATAAAAAAAGACTGCATTTACCGGAACTGAGTTAGATCCATCTACTGATACCATGTCTGTGTGCATGTACATGTAACTGTCGTTTAGACTGTGCTGTGACTGTGTGTCAAGCTTTTGACAGTATGTCCTCATTTGTGTCTTCTAGTATTTAGAGTTCTGCGATGACATCCTGGTCCTGGAGGATGGGGAGGTCCTGGAGGCTGGAAACCACCAAGCTCTGGTGAAAGCCAATGGACGCTATGCTCAGCTCATCACCAACTACCAGGCAGAACAGTCCAAAGTAAGTCATAAAACCTGCAGCACATAAGTCAGATGTCCTGCCATTCTCACCATGAGTGTCTCCTTCTTGTTGTAGTAGTAAAACATTTTAACCACTTCTTTATTGTTTTACTGGCTCCAGCAAACAAAGTGGTTACATGTTTATTGTTTCATCATTTCACTAAATGTTTAATAAGGTATAACTCAGACATTGAGATCTGATTAGCATTGGTTCAGCATCTATTGTTGAGTTAAAAGAAGTTATTTTTAGCTCATGTAGACTTAGCAGTTTCACTTTAACATACTGATTTGGCAATTTGCTCATTGTCAACAGGCTCAGAAAGAGGAGGAGGATTTGTCATCACAAGACACTGCCCAGCTAAAGGAGGTTGAGCTACAAGGTCGCAGAGACAGTGGGATAGTGAACCCAGGTAAAGAAACCAGGGAAAAATGCTTTCATTGATTCACCAATCAATTTTCTAACCGCTTCATCCATCAACTATTTAACAGCTGTACAGTAGTATTACTGGTATAAAGTTAAAGCTGTATACTGATTGTCTGACATCTGGGCTTTCTTTTAGCATTCGACATGTCAGATGAAAAGGACAAAGGAACAGCAAGTGATCAAAAATGTAAGTCTGCAAAACTGATTTAGATTCTGATGTTATGATAATGATACAGGGTCTTTAGGTGAGGGTTCAGATGAAATATTGTATATGCCAGGAGGTCCTCTCCAGTCTATGTCCAGACTATTACTGGTTAAAAGTTTTTTGTTGTTGTTTTCTTTCCTCCCCACTGCTTTTAAGCATTTTTTGCAGAGATTTAACTGTAGCAAACAGCAGAAGAGATATAGTGGCCCTACTGTGTTTGTTGCATGGTGGATAAAAGCATGATGTGTTAACTCATCTCTGAACACTGAATTCTGAACCTGCCGGTTTCTGTCACATGCTGCATGGTCATTTGACTGTTCAACTTTAGGCTGCAGTGCAGTAGCTACTACTCTATACCTGACAATATCTACAAATTTATAAAACTGGAAAATTTATATTCACACCCTCTCACAAACATTGGCTTGATTTGTTGATGCATAAACAGGGTTTGAACTTTCTCTTTTTACACTGTTTTTACACAAGCACATCTGTCATTTTTTATAACTTACTCTATTTAAGTGTTCATCATGTCTTGGTCTGTTTTAAAATGAAACGTTTCTCTGCGTTCAGGGAACAATTATAAATAATTTTGTCTTCTGACATGGTCAGACAACAACCATAACCTAGCCATAAATGTATATGATAAACTATTATAGAACAAATGCCACAGCTTATTTAAAATACATACTGAAGACTTATTGAATCATTATAGTGTGCCTCCTAATATGATTATGATTTGATGAGTATTTGGGTAAATTTATAATGTTGATGTAAATATAACCATGAAAACAAACACGGACAACGTATTTTTTATATTTTTGGTTAATGGGGTAACCATCCAATCAGTCACGACACATGCTGATGCTAATGCACTTCACTTTATTCATGCTATAATTCTGTGAAATACTGTTTTTTCTCTTTAGCTGCTGTCAAGGTTGGTGATCAGCTCGTCAGTCAGGAATCTTCCACCGAAGGCTCTGTCTCCTGGAGAGTTTACCACGAATACTGCCAGGCAGCTGGAGGTCTGATACAACACACGAACAATCGCCAGATTCTTTACTGCAGTTAACGCATACACAGCCTGGTTAATTAGGTTTTGTGTAACTGTGTTGCTACAGGCTACATTATCGTCTTCCTCACCATCCTGAACATTGTTCTGATGATTGGATCCACGGCCTTCAGCAACTGGTGGCTCAGCTACTGGCTGGGGAAAGGTGATGGGGTGAGGAACACACATTCTCAGCAGTGCTTGGTTGGCTGCGGTGCCCTTTTTTGCTGAACCACTCTGATGTCATTCATTCACTGTACAAAATTCTGACATTGTATATTTTTACCGTTTTTCTTTTTATCAGTTCTCCAACAGCACAACTTCAAACCAGGGAGACATCTCACAAAATCCAGATCTGAACTTCTATCAAATGGTTTATGGCGTGATGGTCCTTGTCATGGTGGTCCTTGCCGCCTTGAAATGCTTCTTCTACACTCATGTCACTTTGAACGCTGCTTGCAAATTCCATGACGGCATGTTCAAGAGGGTACCGTGAAATTGCTTAACCTCAGCAATCTATATAATATCCAACATCCAGACATTAATAGCAATATTACACTTACTTCTTTCAAACCTGTTAAATGCTACAGTGGCATGCATTAGCTACTACTGATCCCCTGGTAATTAGGATGTCTTCTGTTTCCCTCACAGGTTATTGCCAGTCCCATGAGTTTCTTCGACACAACCCCAACAGGCCGCATTCTCAACCGCTTTGCTAAAGATCAAGAGGAGGTGGACACCGTGCTTCCCCTCCACATGGACCCATTCTTGCAGTTTTGTTTGCTAGTTGCCTTCACCATAATCATCATCTCAGCTGTCTTCCCCCCCATGCTAGTTGCTGTGGTTGTTATGGGCTGTTTGTTCACCCTCATTCTCTTGTGAGTTAAAACCAGTTAAAACCAGTCTAAACGTCATACCATAAATTCACATGTAGACTGTTTGAAATGACTGAAATAACCTAATCTTTCATGAAAATTGGTGCTTAAAAGCACGGTCAGGAATGTGTTGAATATCTGTTTGCGCTTTTTCTTTAGTGTGTTTCAGAGGAGTATCCGTCAGATGAAGAGGATGGAGAACATCAGTCGCTCTCCCTGCATCTCTCTTACCACCTCTACCCTGCAGGGCTTGAGCACCATCCATGCCTACAACATAAGAGACAGTCACATAAAACTGTAAGAATTCCTTAACTTGAAATACTTATACAGTCATTACTGCATACATTTTAGAGGTGTTAATCTACTGTATGATTGATTTGATTGTTTTAGAAGATCTATTTTCTTCTATTGTCATGTCCATCCTTATTAAATCATGGAGACTAAACAGAAAGTGTCAGATAGCACTTGTATATGCTCTCTGATTGGTAGTCGGGTAAGGTGGTGTTCATTAATGATCTATCCTATAACATGTTATAGGTTCAAGTCCTTGAATGACATCAATTCCAACCACTATTTACTCTTTCACTCTGGGACGCGTTGGCTCTCCTTCTGGCTGGACCTTATGGCCTCCACCATGACATTGTTGGTGTCTCTATTTGTAGTGCTCAGCAGTAACGATTTAATTGGTCCATCCTTGAAAGGCCTGGCTATTTCCTACACCATACAGGTAAATCTGGACAGCAAATGAATTAAGATTTACTTTTTTATGACATGTTTAACAGAACTCAGCATGTGTGTCTGTGTGTTTTCCAGTTGACAGGTATGCTTCAGTATGTAGTTAGGCAGTCAACAGAGGTGGAAGCAAGGTTCAACTCCGTGGAGCGGTTGCAGGAATACATAAAGGTCAGACTTTAGACTTTTCTGACCATGATCACACAGGATGGCTGGCTACTACCACCAGTCCATTCAGGCTTGTTGAGACTGTGCACTTGTTAAACTGTGCTTTTTACCAAAGAGGCCACTATGAAGTTCTAAGATTTCTCTGTGCACGTTCCTTATTGTGTGCAGTGTTGCAAGTCTGAGGCTCCCAGACACATAAAAGATGCTCAGATCCCAGAGGGCTGGCCACAGAGTGGCGCTATCACCTTCCAGGACTATAAGATGAAGTACAGAGAGAATACACCCATCGTCCTTAACAGACTCAATTTCCTAATCCGAGCTGGAGAGAAGCTGGGCATTGTGGGAAGAACAGGCTCTGGTAAGATCCTGGATCCAGTAGCTAATACTTATGACTTTTATTTCACATGGGTGTCTTGTGAAAATTTAGAAGATGTTGAGTTCATGTATGTACTGTAGCTTTGACATATTGTGACAACAGCTGCAGTGTAATAACCCACTACAGGGTAATAAGAATAAGTTGAGGGTGTTATTTTAATTACAGTACAGTGCACTTTTGCACTCTATAAGAACTATATATCAGCATCTTAGAGTGTTAATGTTTAGCATGACTGTAGGGTGCAACATTTATGTACACTTTGGTTTGTGTTTGCAGGGAAGTCCTCCTTAGGTGTGGCTCTGTTCAGGCTGGTGGAGTCAGCAGAGGGAACCATCCTGATAGATGGTGTGGACACCAATAACATTGGTCTGCATGACTTGCGCAGCAAGTTGTCTATCATTCCCCAGGATCCTGTGCTCTTTATTGGCACAGTCAGGTACCGTAACAGAGCTTTAGGTCTACACATACATCTCACTGCTAAGGGTTAGTTACTGCCTAA
The DNA here is from genome assembly GCA_900302695.1 of Helostoma temminkii. Taxonomy (NCBI): domain Eukaryota; kingdom Metazoa; phylum Chordata; class Actinopteri; order Anabantiformes; family Helostomatidae; genus Helostoma; species Helostoma temminkii. The sequence continues at coordinate 9,403 of OMLM01015428.1, read as the reverse complement.
CTAACTGTGAAAATGTCTTTTGCCTTCAGGTACAACCTAGACCCATTTAATAAATACACTGATGAGGAGATCTGGATGGCACTGGAGAGGACTTACATGAAAGATTCGGTATAATACCAGAACAGTGTGCAGCACAGTACATCAATGTTTTTTTTCGCTTTCATAAAACCCACTGTTTACAAGTCAGAGGATGTGAGAGGAGCTCACACTACAAGTCTGAAGCATACCCATGCCTGAACCACAATGCAATTCAGTCAAACCTTGGCCATTGCATATCATTGTTCTTTAGTTCTTTGAGATGTAAGGGTATGTTTGAGGGTGGCACAGTGGGGTAGTGGTTAGCACTCACAGCAAGAAGAACCTGGGTGTGAATCCACTGGTTGGCCAGGCACCTGTGTGGAGTTTGCATGTGTGTGCGCCTGGGCTTTCTTTGGGTACTCCGGCTTCCTCCACTATCTAACTTGGTGACTTTAAATTGCCCGTAGATATGAATGGGAGTGTCTAGGTGTCTAGTTGTCTCTATACGTCAGCCCTGTGATAGACTGGTGACCTATACTTCCCCTTTCGCCTAATGACAGCTGGGATAGGCTCCAATACTAATCCTTGAGAGGACAAGCAGTCAGTATGATGAATGGATGGATGAATGCCGAGCAATAATGAGCAGACCTTTGAATAGGGCGAGCGGAGTAAGACTGACCTCTGTGAGAGAAGGGTGTAAATTCTCAGTGCTCCACCCCTCTCTAATGCTCTATAAGAAGCACCTATTTATAATGCATACGTTGAATTGAAACTATGTGAATTCTTTTAGTGCAAGTGGGGCTGATGTGATGGTTTTATTAAAGTCTCAGAAGAACTGGTTGATGGTGTTTTTGCATCATCATGAAAGTGGCATGTCCACACAGTAAAACTGCCACAATAGTTTTGCTTGATTAAAAGCTCACAGATATTATCAACTGCGTGTGTTAAGAATTAAAGAAAATGTTCTTAGAGGAGAGAAATTCCCCCTGTGAGTGTGAGTATAATGCAGTTTTATTAGTACTTTGCCATTATTGATGTACTGTACTTGGTCGGTGAGTTGTGAGTGAGTATGTGAGTAAATGTACTAGCAGTAATGGATCTTATTATGTAATTGTTTGTAAATAACATACTTCTAAAAATGTTAAGTCAAATGTTAATGAGCACTTTCTATCCAGGACAACTTTAGAACATGTAGTAGCAGTATTAAAACTAGTGCAATGAGCATTTTCATGTTTCCTCAGATCTCCAGACTGGATCGGAAGCTGCAGGCACCGGTGCTGGAAAATGGAGAGAACTTCTCTGTAGGAGAAAGACAGCTGATATGTATGGCTAGAGCACTACTCCGTAACTCCAAGGTTACTGTCTGCAACCCTACCCAAACTAAGTAACTGTTGGACTAGTATGTATTGCCAGTATTACTAATTGCTGTGTTATAATATATAACAGATCATTCTGTTGGATGAGGCAACAGCCTCCATTGATGCAGAAACAGACGCTCTGATCCAGAGCACCATCAAAGAAGCTTTCCAGCACTGCACCATGCTCACCATTGCCCATCGTATCAACACTGTGATGAACTCAGATCGTATTCTGGTCATGGACAATGGAGAGGTAACAAGCAAACGTAAATGAACTAAGATACAAATTGCGTGGTCTTAAACCTACAGTGTATTTACAGTAAGTGTTCTGTCAAACAGGTGGCAGAGTTAGACCATCCAGATGTGCTGACGCAAAGACCAGACTCTATGTTCTCATCACTCCTGACAGCTGCAAACACTGTGAACACCTGAACGCCACTGAACTAACCAGTAATCAATTTCATGTAATAAAAGTTAATAATTTACGAAGCCATATCTTCACATGTGTTTCTGGACTGGTGTGCCTTTATGATGTCAGCAGCAGAGATATATAAGTATATATAGTATTACTGCAGTAAAAGACACCTTTGTTCTTTATCTTCCAAACTGTAAATAGTAGTATATTTATCTCTCCTGTCTGCTCAAAGAAACACATGGACATTGTTTTTGTTTAAAAGTTTTGATCTTTGATATATATTTAAAATATATTATTTATTGATTTTCTATGTGTGTGTTTGCAGCCTGCGGTATTGCATTTTATCATATTAAAGGAACTGTATATAGATAATGTGACTCATGCCAGATGACTGGAGACATGCCATCATGTTGCTGCAGACCCAACGTGGTAATAAATCATGGAAATGTTTAAGTTAGAGCAATGTCACTGATTTTGAACTTTGGAGACAAGGATATGAATGGAATTAAGCTAATTCTGCCTTCCATATAGTATATAAAAAATTGCTCTGAATATGTACGAAAAATTCATATTACATCATCTGCAGGAATTTTCCAATTCAGAGCATGTTACATAGGCGGAAAGAGGGATGTTTAACACCATTCAGATGTTTTTACTCCAACAGCCCCTAGGAAGCCAGTTAAAGATTGATGAAGCTGTCCTATAACAGTACAAGCAAGTTATGTTTTTCTTTGTGGTCATCTGTAATTTATGTTTTTAAATGTTCAAAAATATTGTTAGCTTTGTATGTAAAAAATAAAATAATGCTCATTGCCTCTTTCACAAGCTACACGGGTGCCTTCACTTCAAGTTAACACTTACCATTTGACCTTACTGCCACTTAAGTGAAACCACCAAGGAAACAATAGGCAATGCTCTCTAGATATGCAAGGTCAGTGAAGATTTGCTACTACTATTGTGCCTCACACAATTTCACATAAATTAGCATTAAACCCAGTGTGTGTGTTACGAGGAGGAAAGTTTCCTACTGTGAAATCCTGTTATACCATGACGTTTCCTCTAGTTGCTCTGGTTATTGTGTTTTACTGGTGCAGTCTTTTATAGTCAATCCGTTACCAACCATTCAACAGCTCACCTTCCTCTGCTGATAAAAAAAACATGGGATCATGAGAAACAAACATATGCAGATGTACAATCTAGCCCCATAAGTAAAATATTATGTTGTTTCCTGCCCAGCAGAGCCACACTGGCACGTGTGGATACTGCAGAAAATATAGACATCTAGCAGTGTTTTTAATCAACAGCTTATTATTTAAAGCCTAAAATGACCAAGGGAAGTGAGTGGCATTAAAATAGCCTACTTGTTGCTAAGCTAAATGACAGAACTTGTTCAAATGTAAAAAATGTGTTCAGGTGTTCGTGCAGAAGTGCTATCTAAAGCTTAGCCCTATTATGATAGCACTGCATAACGAAGTGAAGTCCTTGATTCCACGAAGCTCTGTTCTCTATGCTGCATAACGGGTCAGCTGGAGCAGATCTGGTGATCTGGCAAAAACCCCTCTGCCTGCTGATTTTTAGTGTCTCAGCTGTCATCTGGTTCAACAACACATGGTGGCACCAGAGATGTTTGTTCTCTTCCTGCTTTCCCAGCGGTGGAATGACCACTTGCAATGTTAGGTTTAGTTTCAACACAAATTAACATTCTTTATGTGATCTGGCAATGATCTACTACATCTCATGTTTCGTTTTTAGTGGGACAAAAGTCACCTTAGTGCAAAACTTTGTATCTGACTTGTATAAAGCTCAGTCGTGTCTGCAGGTTGCTGCTTTCTACCCAGAGACACTTATCTGAGTATTAGGCTTCATGAACCATGCTTCATGATAGCAACACAGAGCTGCTTTTCATTGCAGATTTTTCATTCCTTTATTCATATACTTCTCCTTTGCAGCAGCTTGCTGCAGCAGCACTGAATTACCTAACATTTGCAAATCATTAAATAATTAAAAGGCAGTTTGGCAATATAAAATAAAGAAGTACGGTGGTTGCAGGGCAGCTGGGTGACAAGTTGTGTCTTCATTCCAGTTCCTGCTGCTTTATTTGGCCTCTGCTTTTGACCTCTGTAATGTGGGATGGGAATAAGGAACATGTCCCCACAGGCCGCCACTGGTTTTATGGTGTCTGTTTCTTTTTAATAATTTTGTTGTTGTTGTTTTTTTTTGCCTTTTAAATCATAAAAGCATAAAGCATTTTCACAATTATGACATTTTCTATATTTTGTTTAATACACAACATGACATGTTCCACTTCTGGTCTACAGGGAGCACCACTACAGCAGCCAGGCCTTCATGAGCAGTGTTGCTGAAGGAGCTTCAGACACTTGTACCTGTGGCCTCACAGTTACAGGGTTTTCTTTCCTTCAGAAAAAGGCACAAAAAAACAACAACAATTTAAATATGAAGATCCTTGATTTGATGTGATCACATGCAGTTATAAGTTTATTTTCTGATGCTAAACACACACACGGAAATCAGTCACATTTTACACATTGAAACACACATGTCCCCCACACAGATGTTGCTACACACCACAGACTACACACACACACACACACACACACTGCTGGGAGGAGCCAGTCCGCTGCTGCTCTGACTTTGTCAGTTTCCTAAATATAGCGGACGAGGGTCTGAGTGTCTGACGGAGACACATTGATAAAAACTCTCCGTCTTTACAGAAACATCGGGAGAACAGTGCGGTAAGTGGAGGAAAACACGCCTGTATTTATATGTGATAGAGTCAGTTTACTGTCTATCTGCTGCGCTGGTGAAGCTGACAGAAAGGGAGCTTCCTTCACTTCACATAAGGGTGCGATATTCTTGTTAAAACACTAACTAGTTACTTAACCTGCTCTAGTATGTTGCCACTTAACAGCCTGTAGTGATGATGTTCAACCGGTTTTACGTTGTATCCTCATGTATTAACTGCTGAACGACAGGAGTTTATTTTTGTGGTCATTACATGTGAGTACAGTAAGTTACATGTAGCTACTGTATGCTGCGGTGAACAAACCATTACGCCGTTATATTTTAACCCATTTTAAACCTGATATTGTACTGATGTTACATCGAGCCTCTCTGAATGTGACTGAAATGTTTCAAAAACACAAAAACTATGTTTTCAAAGAGGGATGGGGTTAAGTTACAAGTACAGTTGAAGTAGCAAAAGTTAACACCATACCAACTAAGCTAACGTTACACTCATACAACCAAAGTAACAATAGCTACATAAAAATTAAGCTGTAGATTAAATAGTTTTTTATTTAAGAACTGCCTCTAAAAAAAGACCTAAATTAACGCTACTTCACTAAGGGGGAGTTTTACAGTAACAACGTAGGAAAACATCTAGAAAAAAACAAAAAACAACTAAAGAAATAAATAAAACAGAAAGTAAAGTTAACACCAACAGCTCCTATTGCATCACTGTATTGTAACATAAACGTTACTGTTAAGGTTACTGTTATTCAGTGACATC
>OMLM01015426.1:3900-74028 GCA_900302695.1 Helostoma temminkii | reverse complement strand
TGGGTGGGTGGGGCTCAGAAGAGACACTGAAAGACTTTCTCATAAGCTTGTCATGGAAGGAAGAGGCCAGGTGTAAGTAATAATAGTAATGATGGCTCTGCCACTTTACGTCATTACAGCAATAAGCCAACATGCAGAATACCAGAGCTCTGGTACACAGTAATGAAACACAGTTGATTCCTAATACTATTAGCAATATATTAGCTATCAGATGGACTAGTCAAGAGTTCTGACTAGTTAGCACTAAGTGATTGTTTCATTGTACAGTAAATAATGACACTGATAAAAGCTACATTCCATTTAGAAGAGCCAAGACCAATTTGTGTTTTGTATTCTGCTTCATTAGGATGTTAAAGGGCAACATTAATGGAACTAAGCCATTATCACCACCTTAATTACACTTTGTATACACTTTCTATACAAAATTAAATGTCTGCAGTAGGAAATTAGTCATACTGATCAGAATCTTTAATATTTGTACTGTAGTGTTGTCTTAGGACTGTGATGCACCACCGGAGGACTTTAATTAAAACAGGTACCTGCTGAAGCACTGAGACTGAACCATAATACTACAAGCTAATTACAGGCTTGTAAAACCAAAACAATAAGCTAAAATATATCAAAATGTTTTGCAGAGCTGAGGAAAACTGCCAAGTTGGTTCATCACTTTAAGTCAGAGGTTCAACCCTGGTCCTCAAGGCACACTGTCCTGCTTGTTTTCCAATTATCCCTGCACTTAATGTGTCTGATTGGTTGAACACACCTGATCTGGTTATTGGAGATAAATCTTCAGAACTAAAAGTAAACAGACACAAAGATAAATGTCTGTGTTGGACATATTTCATTAAGCAGTGGTTCTCAACCCTGGTCCTTAACGCTCACTCTGTCCTGCTTGTTTTTCAACTATCCCTATCCTACATAATGCTGATTGCCTAGATCAGGTGTGTTCAGCCAATCAAAAGCTGTTAGTGCAAAAAACAAGCAGGACCAAGTGGACCTTGAGGACCAGGGTTGAGAACCACTGCTTTAAGTGACACCTTTCACATTAGACACAGTGATTTTATGTTATATTAACATAAGACTATTACTGCAGCTTTAAAGATCTTAGTCTAACAATACAGTCAACAGACATACATAAAAACCTGCTGATTTGAACTGCTCACCTCTGTTCAGGAATCATGGCACCAGATGATGTATTACTGTCTTGTAAAAGAACGATTTAGTGTCATGATTTAGAGATGCATTTTTTGCTCCGGGCTCATTCCAGATAAAGCTCTTTCAGTCTGACATAAAATGGACATGCTATAACCAGGTAGCTATCTTAGGCACCACAGTGACTAAGAGAGGCCTCCTCTGTGGATAAATTTACACCAAGAAGGCATCTTTCATGGGGGAATTACCCTTATATTCATTTTAACATCTGGTATTTGATAATGAGGTCAACTTGTGATTTATTCTCCCCAGTCATCAGTTAAAAAGATTTACTGTAGCAGCAGTGTACACTGTTAGACTAACATAGACTAACATACTTTGTAGGCAAAGATCACTGTGCTCAATTAGTGTTTGCTCGTGTTTCTGTTTGCGTTCACTGTCACTGCCTTTGTTCAGTCATAACAAAGTCTTTACCAGATGTTGATGAACAATAAGATCAGTGTGACGTCAATAATCCAGACACCCCATTGTAGTAGTGAGGGGAAAGAATGCTTTTCATGTTAACACAATCATGCTAGACTTTTTTTGGTGCTGTTTTATGAGAACAAATGCTCATACACACTAAACAAACTTTGTTGTCTATAACATTAATCCTACAACAATGCATGTCACACTGTTGCCTTTGTGTAACAGTTAAGAACCAGTTTGTCCTGATCTTCTCCTTTTACCATGATATTGTAAATTAAATTGTTAGTTTACTATCAAACAAACTACAAATTATGTCATAAGGTAAAATAAAGACATATTTTACCTATTGAGAAGTTTCTGCACTGTAGGTGTTGCAATGCCCATACTGTACATACAGAGGCATATATAAAGTATTATATGCATACATCAGCATTTTAATAGTTTATAATAGTTTTATAAGAATCTGAAAAAGCAAAAAGTAACTAGTAACTAGTGCTGTTAAAATAAGTGTAGTGGAGTCAAAGTAAAAACCTCAAAATTGCACTTAAGTGCAGTACTCTAGTAATTGTACTTAGAAGGGTCACTTTGCTGTTTCAAATATTCATTCATAGCCACTGAGTTTGCAGCTCATTTATTGTTTTCTAAACTAAGTGATTGCATAACTGTTCAAATTCATTTCATAGCACATAGCTGAGTTCTGTCTGTTACACTCAGTGCTCTGCAACACTAAGCCTATTCAAGCACTGCCCACAAGGTTAATTAATCACAGCTGACCTGACAATGTTGCTCTCAGACACCAGTGAGGAGCGTCACTGTTCAGCTTCTGATTCTGTCAGTGACAGAGATGATTCAGTATTGATTGGTGTTACAGATGCATTTGTGTCATCTACTGGACATGGAAGAAGGGGGCTGCTAGCATGCAAACATGGAGCTAATAAAACAATACAGGATTTAAAAGGTTTTGCAAGCGTTTGTGGGGAAAGAAAATATATCCAGTATGTTCAGAGCTCCAGGATAGACATAATTTGTCTTATATTACACTAAGTGTACTACAAACATTTTTGTTGGTTGGTTGACAACAACATTCCACGCCACGGGGCATTTGTAATCTTTACTGAAGTCATCTCAAGATAGCTTATCAGTGTTATGCCACTACAAGTCCTGATCTGTAATCCAGCTGCAGGCCAGGCACTAATGACTCACTGTTGTTTCATAAATGCTTGCTAACATGTTTAAGTGATTGTGTCAGGAAACAGCTCTAAATAACTACAAGTAAACAAAAGTGATGTCATATTAAAGCTACAGTATGTCATTTTTTTTAGTAGAAAAGTGCTCTAAAATGTATTTTATTGTGGAGAGCCAGCCTGGCAGCATGGCAGAGAGTGAGGCTCCATATTCAGAGAACTTTACTTATTTCTGCTTGATTAGTACATTTTGGAACATTAGCTTTTACTGTAAAGGCTAAGTAGAGCAGAGTGTCCTGCTAGCGCTAACTTAAGTTGCAAATTATCCTTATCCTTGAATTTAGTAGGTGAAAGATTTTACTCTTGACTGCTACATTTTAGGTTAAATGGAGTGAACAATTTAAATATATTTATTTATATTTCTGAATTTTGGAATGGATTGAGATTTTCACTGCACCACCAGTGTTTACAGTTGTCTCTACAAATGGAGATTAGAGGTCTTCCACCCCATCCTGGGTCAAATATCAAGACCTTACAACCCAGTGGAACTTTGAAGATCTCTAACACCTGGGCTCTAGGTTCCCAGTAGTGGGCCCTACACCTTGGTTGTGAATTCCGTAAGAAAGATTTCGTGAAAGCGAAACCAATGAGGTCCTTGCAGCAGTTTAGGTTAACTAGCTGTTTAGAGTTTTACCTTCATAGAGATGTTTTCTTGATTTTCGGTTTCAGCACACTTTGGATTAATGTGAATGTGATGGTGGCGGACGGGTTAACACTGCTGTCTCACAGCTAGAAGGCCATGGGTTTGAACTTGCTGTCTGGCTGTGGTTGATCTGTGTGGAGTTTTATTGTACTTCTTGTACCTTTGTGGGTCTCCTCCTGCAATCAAATAACACAGGTTAACTGGGGATGCTAAACTCCTCCTTAATGGTGGCCTCTTTATGATTCTGCACCTTAATAACTGAGGTTCATACACAGGAAGACATGCATTCACCAAAACTGGTTGGTAGTTATCACCACTGATTTTGATTAGCTGGTTAGCCAGTTTGATAACGGGACATCCTGTCATGTGAGCAACAAGAGAACATAAACTACTGCAACTAGACAATACAACAGAAGCAAACAGCAGTGCATGTAGAGCTTTATATTGTGATATTGTGTTCGGCTCACAGCTGGATTTTAGACTCCTCCTCCTCCTCCTCCTCCTCCTTCTAACAGCTATGTCACAGTGGAGGAATTCCCCTAACAAATTGATCTCATCTGTGATTTTGGTACTAGCACTCTTCTCACACCTCCAACTGAAATCTATCAGTCTAAGAATAAAACAGATTATTTTATGTTATCCAGGAAATGGTTCCTTTAGTTAGACATAGAGGTTTTTATGGACAGATAATGTGGCGTCACACTGTGTGTACGTGCTTGTACATTCCTTTGGTGTGCCCCATTATCTAGCCCAATTCAGGTCTAGAGGAGAGCTGATTAGGGGTCCTGGCAGTGAGGGGATTATCACGCTGGGTCAGACTGTACCCTGCTGGTGTCCACCTAGGAATGCAGGCAAATCAACCAGTCAGCCAGTCTGTCGGTCACGCACTAAGTCATCCCATCTGCCAGTCAGTTATCTACCAATTCAGCCAGACCTCACATGAGATTAGCCTGGCTTTCTATCAACAATTACACTGAAGGATCTGTATGTTCTTCTCACCCACTGTTCAGCTATCTCTCACACACAGAAAACACACACACACACACACACACACATACAGAAATCAGGCATGATCAAATCCATGCTGGATGACCCTGAAGATAACTTCACAATCTGCTAACCTGTTTAGTCTACAGGATATGTCACATTCTGTTTTAGCAATTACAGTTAATAGATCTGGGAAAGGAGTGTGGTATTTTCATATGGGGGACAGAGTCTTCCCAGGGGGAGAGGGGTCAAATGTAGCACTCTATTATGGCTGTAAATCACATCAGTGTAACTTAAATTGGGAGTTGAAAACAACTAAAGAAGGAGGGAACAGGAACTGGAAGTCCAGCAAGAGAAACACCATCTGCCTACACACAGACTGATACAGTTGTATTGTAAAGTCAAACCTGCACTGTAAAACTCCAAAACAGCTGTGTTTTTGCAGTGATGACGACACGACAATGGAAGTAAACTTGTCCATAAAGTCATCGATGAACCTGCCCAGGTTTGAACTGCAATAACACCTGAATGCAAAAACATGTAATATGTAAAATTGTTGCTTGACAAAAGGGACAAAACGTAGTCCTCACATGCTTAATGTGACATTGTGAGACATGTCCGTGCCCTATCTTTATTATATCTTGGAATTTAAAAGCTAATATGAGCTTAATACATTTGATATTTACATGCTAAATATACACAATACATTGAAAATACTGGCTTTGGTAATGTTCGGGTTGTAGTTTAGGGATTTAAAGCAGCATTAACTGTTTATTAGCCACTTGGGGGCAGCACAATCAGGTGAAAACACAATATCGACATACAATCAGAGGATTTATGAACACTTCAAATAGTTGATACTGAGCTAATGTGTTCAGTGTGTCTCTAGCAAAAACATACAGCAGGGTTAAATCTGCTCATTCCAGCTGGATACTGTCATCTGACTGACCAACAGAGAGGGACCTCCTGGGGCAAGTACGGAAATGAGACTATTATGGCTTGTGCCAGGTTTGATGAGCATTACGTTTCCACTGAGTACGCACACACTTGTGTTTCAGTATAACACGAACAGTTGAGTTTGGCATCAGTTAAGGCGTCTTAGACAACCGAGCGCTGTAAGCAGGCCTACGTGAAAATGGAAAACATAATTTCTAATTGTAAATCCCCCATAAAACATGTTTATGAACATCAATTATAGACTTATATAGACTATTCTACAAAAGAGAAACTGTTCAATCGCATTTATTATTTACATATATTTATTTATTATGGTATATCCTCCTGGCCTTAAATTAGTCTAATTAATTTAAATTTCAACATCTCTAATTTCATGACTTCATAAATTACCTTGGTCATGTTATATTTAACTGGATCACAAGCATATTGTGGTCATCTTCAAAAACAGTAAGCGCTTGGTACATGGCACACAGTAGACCTAGAGGAAAAGTCTAGAGTCTAAAAGGTCTGCTGGCAGGAGCAGTAGTTTCACTCTTATCACAAATCAGCATGTTCACCTTGTTTCTTTTTATAAATATCTGTGTTTGCGTTGATATAAAATGTAATGTCTGGCGGGCATTGATAAGCTGCAGCTTTAAAAGACAACCTTCATCAGTTGTTGTTCATTATCCTGCTCCTGCAAGACCAGTTTGAGCTAAGGCTTAGATAATGGATGACCAACAGTGGTGATTGGCTCAAATACCCCACAATGTTTAACAGGATAAGATAGGAAAGCAGTGGATGGAAGAATAGCTACTTTAACTACTGCAGTTAAAGCGTTAGAAACCAACTTAGAAACCAAAATCATAATTTTCGTTTCTCCTCTAACCCTGATTTAAAAGGACCAAGTGCTCCATGTTGACAACTGCAGTACATAATTTAAAGTGTTTTTATAATTAACAAGGAAGCTTCCCTCAATGAAAACATTTGCAATCTGCTGGTATAAAGGTAACTGATCTGAAGTTGAGTCTGTTAGTTCAGTCTGTCACTATTCAGCTACTTGGTTGAATAGTGAAACGTTTTGACCTAATAGAAAGAAGTCTGGTTGCCATGGCTCAGCTCTCAGGTAACATAACCTGGATGACTGAAAATCTTCAGACATATTCATCTGAACGATGTTTGCAGGAAATCCAAAACAACGAGCTAAAAGAGGCTAAAATAGCAACTCTGAAGGGGAACTGAAGAAAGGGTTTATAATGCTTCTGATTTAAATTGGACAGTTATAATTCCCAAGTTCCCGGTCAGAGATTTCAATTGGAAGGTCTCCAATGTTGGCTTTTCCAAACCTCACCAACCACAATACTATAAAGATTTTGATTAGTGCATCCTTAACTTATGAACTAACAGATTGCAATGCCACTGCAACAAAGCTTACTGTTCACTGTGCTTCCTCCTATGCCACCACTAGGACAAATTTAACATTTGAGTTCCACTGAGCACACTAATAAATGACACATTAAAAATACAATCATACGTTAAATTGCACATTAACTGTCGAGTTAACATGCCAATAAAAGACGTACTATGTGATTCCAAGCAGGTTTACATGCAGTGTAACTGCCTGTGCAGTCTCATGACATTTCCCACCCACTGGGGGTGACAAGCCATCACAACAGTACTTTGGGTTCTGGGATACAAAACCTATTTTCACTCAGCATGATGCCACTTCTCTCTCCTTCATCAGCCTTGCTCTGGAAATGAGAATGACGTGCTATTAGTGAGGGGAAAGAATGCCTCACCTTGGCGTGTGAGACGTGCAACGCCAAGAGTTGCATAAATGAAATTCCAGCATGTGAACAACGGGAAGTGAGAGGAGTGCTGGCTAACCAGGCTCGTGCAGTTAAATGCTTGCGTCCTGTTCAAACCCAGACAGCCGCAGTCTTCTGCATGCTCCCTCCAAACCCCTTCTAGCTCTGATAAGCACTGGATGTAGCAAGAGGTATCATTAAGTCTCAAATGGCAGATTTTGTGTCTGCTCTCTGTTAAGTCAGCCTTTGGACCTTTGTTGTTGGTAAAGGGAAGGGAAACTCTACAAAATACTGTATGAGAACAACCAAAGGAAGCGCATGTGTGTTTGTGGACCTCCAAGGAATACAGCTATTACTCTAAGTAAGGTAGGGTGATAATGTTTTTCCCTGCCTGGCTAGAAGATGAAGGCCTCTTTATCTGTGCAGTCACTGGAAACCTCATTTCCTGGTCCAGCTGTCTTTTCAAAACCTCCATTCTGGCTGCCAGCGCTGACTCTACAGGGAGAAGTATAGAGGACAGATGGAGGTGTATAGATGGAGGAAAAAGTAGGAAGATGGAGATACAGTGGGTAAAAGAGGAAATAAATGGGAAAAAATTGTCTCATGTCATCGCTGTCACTGTCTATATGCAGTTTGTGATCACACATGAATGACATGCAAGGCAGAGAAAGCATCACCAGATTCATTCTCAGACTTCTCCAATGGCTCACCTTGCAAATATCACTCCCCAAACATGTTTACGCTTATTATCCAACAAAAAATCATAGAACATACCTCAGTAATGTAAGTGCGCTGGTTATTGCTAATTATATCTAAACAGGTGTACAGTTGAATGACTGAGGTTGAAGGGAATGTGTGCATTTAGTTTTGCAGGTATTTGCACAAAAGGAAAGTCAGGGAAATGTCAGTCACTTGGATTCACCATGAATGTCTGTACAAAGGTTTGTGCCAATCCACTTAACGCATTTGACCTATAAGATGTTACTAAATGTTATCAACATCAGAAGCATTCATCCTCCAGGTGAATAGCTAAAGTGAAAGTAAAACCAAACCAAGGCAAACTGATCAATGGCTCTATGGCACAGTCACCATAAGCAAAACAGAAATACCCAAATGTCAGTTTGGAAGCAGAAATATTGATCGCATGATGGGTCACATCTTTAGAGAACTGAGCTTCAGCCAAACACAGGGCCTGAAAAGTAACAGCATCAACGTTAGCGACTGTTATTCAAATGTGGCTTTTTTATTATTACGGTTGACAGGTATACATTACAGTGCAAACCATTCTTTGGCAAATGAGCAATACAAATATCATGATAGGTACTACTATATCTACACTGACCACTGGTTAAGGCACAGTGTAGGTAAAGCATGTTCAGTCTTGCAGAGCAGTGCATTCTATCAACACTTGGGAGTTTTTAAGTGGAAATAAAAAAAAAGGGAACCACGATGTCAAAACAAAATAAAAATGAATACAGATATATGAATATAAAGACTGGTAATGAATAGAGCTCACAGTGCTTTGGCATCCAGAGATTTATCCTGTTGTTAAGATAAACTCACAATCATTCATACAAACTGCTTTTGAAAATCTATTAAAATCAGAAAAGCATAACGTTACTGTTACTGTTGGAGAAGCCACAGTTAGAAAAAGTAAGAGAGAAATACATCATTAAACACACAGTTTGATATACAAACCTGTCCAGTACATTTAAACATGATATGATAACAATATACCAGTGCGGCTGCCATCCCCGTAATCCATCTGAAAACCTGAAGGGAACATTCTAGAGAGTATTATTACTGTTTGATGACAGATGCTTGCTCAGGACGTTAGCGCATAAAGAAAACAATGGAAAGGGACCCTGCAGCTGTAGTTGCTTTAACACAATTAGCAGCAAAGCAAAACAGGAAAACAGAAACGTGACCTGTGGCGCACTGAGAGAACCAGTGCATGGAGTACAAAACAGCTGACAGGAATCAGTGGAATATATTATTCTCACAACAGAACTATGGCGAAGACTTTTTTTGATTGACACTGTATCCAAATCGTCAGCACCCTCCCCCAATGTTACCCTTGCTTCCCCTCTCATATGGCTTCCATTACAGTGGAATGAGGGTCAGAGAGCTAGAGAAGTCTGCACACCGCACATGCTCTGCTGAATGACGTCACCTTAGTCTCAAAACCTTTAAACATGTAAAATGAGCAGGGCGCACATTCCTAACCTCAACATTGGAGACAAAGGGGGGCATATTCAAAAACTCAACGCACATGAGGAAAAATGTAGAGAGAAGAGGTTGAGACAAAGTGGCTGCTTGACAAAGGAATGCATGCAAATGTGTCCTTGTGTAAACTGGAGCTGGAGAGCTGCAGGTCCACAAGGCCGGGAAGAATAGTCAGCAGTTATGGCAGCAGTCCTTTAGTTGTGTGTAGTCAGTGGACTAAAGACTCTACATGAGGAGAATACTGCTGTGGTACAGTTAGCAGTACAAAAAGGCTGAACCATGACCTCATTACAACATTCATACATACTTTCATAGAAACAAACTATTTATGTCATTTTAGAAGTTACTAAATCTTACATTTGGCTTTAGAACACTGAGAGAAATACTGGGACAAAGTTCACAAGATTACAGCGGTAAAAAGGATGTTCTTTCACCACTTTCTCAGAGCAAAATGAAACATGGAAAAGAGCACGACAGTGCAAGAGCCGGATCGAAAGTCCTGCAGTGGTAATCACCACATGGCTCCACCTCACTCAAGTTCAGGACAGGCCAGCAGAGACAATATGTGAGTCAACTAACAATTTGTCCACGGACAAAGGAGTGGTAATCAGTAGACATTTCTTTTGCAATATAAACACTTTTGTAGGGCTTCACATTATCTTCATACAAAAGGTGAAGAAAAAACACATATTCATAACATGATATAAAGCACCGTGAAGTAAAAGATGTAGTAACTCTATTCATAAAGTCTTTAATTTGAATAAAACTATTCTTTCAATTGTGATTTATCATTAAAGGCATATGCTGAGTGTATATAGGTTGCTTTGCATATGAAAAAAAAAACACTTGAAAGGTTTGTATTTAGTGATTAAATCATTAATAAAAATAAGTGTGTGTGTGTAGGGAGGTGGGTAGCACCAGTTTTCGGCATCTCTAACCTGAGAAATGAAACGAAATGGCTGCCGCCTTTTAATCTACTTCCCTTTCCTGCTTGTCGACGGCAATTGACCATGTGCTTTGTCACCAAGTGTTAGTCACAGGAGAAAAAACACAGTGGCTTTTAACACTTCAGTGGACTCAAAGTCAGAAGGAGAGGTTTGCTGTCTTGTTTTACAATCCCCCCATTCATTCATTCACAAATACATTTAGTAAACGCTGGCTTGTTGCCAGAGGGTTTTAAACCGAGCCTCAGGCTACTGGCCCTGGAAGGGACAAGAAGCCAAAAAGAAAAGTCAACCCCTCCACTGATCAAAAGAATAGAATAAAAAAATGAAACAAAAACTGAGGCTATTGGGTCTATTGAGGTGATTTGCACACCTTTAATTGTCTCATTGTCTCTCTGGATGTCTGTGTCTGTGTGACTATGTAACCTTCAGACACTAGAGTTGTTTTTTGGGGGGTCCTGAGGGTTAGCTGTGACCGGTGTCTGTTTTTTTATTGCTTTTCAGCATCTGCCTGGTCAAGGCACACTGGGCAGCAGGCACTTTTTAGCTTGACAGGCTGCTTGCACTCAGCTGGCGGACAAGACTCCACAAAGCAGGTCACCTGGGCATCCTGGTGGGGGCAAAGAACAGGAAACATGTCAATTAACTTTTACTGAATCAGGTAAAATCTATCATAAATTTCCTTGTCCACTAGTTCCTTGCTTTATTTTAGAGTGACATGATTTGTTGAACCCAACAGTTCTTCCATCCTTGTGTTTCTACCTATTGAATTATTGTACAGACAGCTTAGAGAAAGCCACTGAGAATGAAAGGCACAAGAAACAGTGTGTTATGAGGTGTGATAAAATAAACTAGGACCGATGCAAACAAAGGGTAAGGGAGATAGAAAGAGGGGACTGAAGATCTGAGACAGTCAAATTTGGCACAGGGCTGCCATTACATCTGCCAGCAGTTGGCACTAAAATAAAGTCAGAGATAAAGAATGAAAGGCAGAGAAGTGCCAGCTGCACACAAACACACTGTGGGGAGATAATGCCAGAAGAAGGGCATTGCCAAGAGGTGGTGGAAGAGGAGGAACACTTGAAATAGTGCCAGACACAGAAAGTGGAACACACAGAAATGGTTCTGATGGATAGCCTGTACTCAAACATGATCAGCTTCTCAGAGTGTAAAAAATGATGATTAGGTACTGTGTGCATGTGCTAGTGTGCTAATGTGAGTGTAAAACATTTGCACTGTATATTGATTTATATCATGAACATACTCTGCAATCGCATATGGTGCACGCGTCCTTTTTCCACCGTTCTCCATCTGTTCTGTCGCGTCTCTCACTATCAGTGCAGTCAGTGTTGCTCAGACGTGCTTCAAGTCTTTTAATCTACAAAGACACAAGAAGATAAACATTTCCTCAAAAGTCACAACATTGAGTCTCTATCTCTTGCAACAAATAATTCAAAACATGAGCCAAATAAAAATGAGAATGTTCAAACTGTACTCAACATTATGTACAATGAAATACCAAGTGAGAAATATTGTGACCATTCCATATTCTTTAAATCTAACCATATCTCCACCCAATGCACACTGGACTCATTCTTACTCAACAGCTTTGCATTTAAATGTCTGCAGCTGACTAGAGGATCCTGGGAAACATCCTGAGGATTTAACTGCACTGCTGGCATTTCAATGGAAAGCATGTCTGTGTGTATGGGGCTTTAACTGCCTCTTCAGCGTGTTACACTCAAGAATAGTTTCCCTGAACAGACAGGGCATGCATTCATGCTCCTTGGGACATCAAGACACATTTAGACTCAGAGATGTTTTAAATTTAGTGGCAAAGGGAGAGGGGTCTCAGTTGTCAGTGTGTTGGAGGTTAATGTTAGACTAAGAATCATCTTACTTCTCCAACACAGTAAATATTTTCAAACCAACCTTTTTCTTGTTACCTGGCCAAGTTGATTGATCAGATTCAGTGCAGCATAATTAAAATTTCAACTTGCAATATCTGCTAACATTTCTAGGCTAATTATCATGACACTGGACTTTATCTGTTTTTCTCTGGTTATTCATCCCAATAACATACAGAAAGACACAGAAAGTGTCAGTAGTTGTATTGTACAGGAAGCATCTTGGCAGTACAGTAGGACGCTTAAATTACCATCATGGCAATTCAGTGCATTATGCCACCTAATGCATAGACATAAATCATTTTTTAAGTAGAGATGTCATTGCCATTAATGTGGTTTATTCAACAGACGTACATGATTATCTAAAAGAAAATGTAAGCAAGGGAAACAAATGCACAGAGACAAATCTGTGTTTGTGTGGGTGTAAAAACATACACACACCTGCTTTCGTAAACTTGTGATTGTCTTCTGCATGTCGATAACAAAATCCTGGAAGTCGACTGGTTCAGCGTGTTTTTTGGAGGTCAGAGTAACATTTACAAGACTTTCTATAGGTTTCTCCAATTGGCTGCAAGGACAAATGCACACATAAAATTTGGTTAGATTAGGCTATATACTGTACACTACCATTCACAAGTTTAAAGTCACTTTCAGCAGTTCTCCTATGTTTACAGCTTTTCAGAAATACACTGTAGACATTGTTAATGTCGTAAATGGCTAGCAATAATAAAATACCTACACAAATGTACAGAGGCCCATCAAACATCTGCAAATTCTTTAGCACTTATGACAGCATCACAGGAAACGGGTATGTTTTCATGAAAGACATTTCAAAGTGACCCATAAAATCTGAACGGTAGTGCAGGCAGTATAAAATATTTAACAATTCAGAATTTCTATATTCTTGCTTCAAACTTACTAAAACTCAAACAGTTCAAAGTCACACAGAAAGTCACACAGTTTTACTAATGTTTATGAACATTATTATAAACATGGCATCTTTTTTATAATCAAGCAGGAAATATGGAGGCATTCTGTAATTTGCCTCCTCACAGCAAATCACCACCAGAATGGAGTGGTAGAATTCACCAGTTATTAAACATAACTAATTTGTCATGTTTACTCTGCTGTCATACCTGTTCTCCTGGATGCTGTTGGCAGGTTTATCCTCTTTGTAGCTGTGCTCAGCAGACCTGCGTCCCCTGAAGTGGTATGAAAGGGCATTGAACTGACCTTTGGTTCTGCAGTCTGATGGGTCAAACACAATATAATATAATTCAGTTCACTAACACGGAAAATAATTGCAGAGGTTAAACTGACCACATGGCTATATAATGATAATAATGATACTTTAATAATACTTTATTGATCCCCCGGGGGAAATTGTTGTCAGGACAACTGCACATAGACGATCAAGCAACTACATAGTACCAGTGTCTTGCCACAAATGCTGGCATTGACAGATGACTGATCTACCAACTGAACTAAATGCCATACCAGTTCATATTAGGGTTTAGATTTTATTCTGTGGGTGATTAAGATCACTGATTAAGATCACTGATACAAGATTATATCATTTTAAGTTAAAAAAGTGCAATTACATGTTGCTGTGCTTCTTTATGCAACAGTTCCTCTGACTTTGTGTAACTTGGGCACCCAATTCCACAAACGTATGAAGTATTATCAAGCAACATCACAACACAAAAAGCATAATATGGCTGTTTAGGTTGTGATTAATCAGCAACACTGTAGAAAATGATGAGTACATAAAGGAAATGTTTTTATACACAAACAGAAATGTAGTCACCTACCAACAAATACGGTATACATAACACATGACATGATGCCACTTGATGATTGATGCTCAATTTTAGGTTTATACGATTACAATGTCTTACTCTCACATTGACGTAACTGTAAGTCCTGGAAGATTCTAGAGTGGCTGTCACACAGTTAACCCATAGAAAATATCTGATGGAATTTGAAGGAGGTGTTTGCAGCACACAAACCAAGAGATATTATTATTAACTGGAGGCCACTGTCCACAAGGAATGTGTTAAAATTCCTTTCAAACCCCTTTTAAAATCTGGTGTCTCGTTATGCAGCACATTTGCAGCAGGTCATAATAGAAAATGGATGCTCTGGTTGAATGATTTCGAGACTGCAGTAGTCAATAAAAGTTGCATTTTGCATTGAATTGGGAGGAACCACTTTTATCATTAGTTGTTTTTGAGCTATATAAAGTGTTCTTGGTTCTATTCATTGTCAACAGCAGAGGGTTTGTAGGTTTTACCAATACAGCTAATTTTCAGTGGGGGTTGAATAATTTTGAAGGCAACTGTAACTGGTCCATGCTGTGTTGAGAACAAAGGCCATTATAAACCAGAGAAAGGTCAAAACAAACATTGCAGGCCCTGCAGTTAGAAAGGCTTCATTTTTATCTGTAATCTCTGAGGTCATCTCACACTTCTGACATGATGTCAATGGCATTTGGATAAAGGCAGGAAGACTGTAGAGTGTGTTTCATGGTGGACAGTAAATGGCCATTATGCCACTGAAAAACCAAAGCGATACTATGAAGACCTACAGAAGCAATATTTTGACTATTTTTTTCATAATGGAAGCCCATTTGACAAAGTTCACCTTGATGGTTGTTCAGTGTTTTATTAAAACAATCATTGCATGGCTTACAGTCCCAAAATGTTATTGGTACCTTAGATTATCCATTGTAATCTAAACAATTTGCTCATTTCACAACTGAGCATATGTCCAGATAAATTATACAATGCAAACATTTCCAATAATCTCTCATGCTCTTAGGTGCCTCTTACCCCATTCAATTTAAGGGAACAGTCATTGAAGGGCACACTCGTTATGTCATGTCAATGAAGTGGTGATGCAGCATTCGCATTCACTACATTTAGTGACTATGTTCAAAAAGTAACCAGCAACAAAGCAACCTTTTGCCAGGCAATAACTACTTTACATGAGGTGAGTGACTAAAACGTGTTAGTGAATGTGCCCTCTGCTGTGACTGTGACTGTCACTGTCTGTGTTCAGTGTGTGGGAGCAGCAGCCAGAATGAAGAGTCAATGAAACTATACTCTTTCTAACGTTCCCGCAAATGCGTGCTTGAGGCTTGCTTTGATTTACCTTTTTGGCTTTTACCTTCTTAGTTTAACCAAACCAGCTCCATTTAAGTCTAATGTTGTGGTGGTCATAATTTCAAGCCTGCCACCTGTGTCAAAAGGTAGTTTTGACACATTCTGGGGTTATGTTTTGGGTCACTATCTTGATATAGCCTTGACGCACTCTGTATTCCTTTGTTACTTACTAGTATTACTTGATTTACATGGTGCAGTAACACTCTCTTGATACAGGAGATTTGTAAGTGATCAACTTGCAACAACTTTTAAGGCTTAATTTACTTCTCTTTTGCTGTAAAAAAAAAAAAAGCTGTATCAAAATTTAAAAAAATGAAAAGCATTTTTAGTTTGCATTGACCTAAGCTCTTTCCTACTTTTCTACTCACGCTTTGCCACTTCAACAAAAAACTGGACAAAGTGGGTTGAGACCATAGAAATCCTAATGATGAAAGTTACATTACCTTCACAACAGTCCTGCCACATGCGCAGATCAATCTGAGGGATGTCGTCACAGCTGACGTAGCCATGGGGAAGCTCAGCCACCCTGAAGACGTCGTGCTGGACGCGTGTGATGTTATCCCCATTGTCACACAGCACCCGTGCCAGAGACGCTTGTTTCAACTGGGTCAGCTGGGCAGGAGTGAATACGCCTGGGTTTTCATACCAGAATCTAAAAAGACCAGGACAAGTAAGAGAACTGACTGATAGTTTAAATAAACTCCCTTTTCACCTCTCACACTTGATGATGATGAAAGTGATGATATGAACTGGTACAGGTGTGCAGATGGCTTTAATTTTACATGATTCCTACAATATACTGTCAGGATGTTTAAAACGCTGGAGGCATTCTTTCACCAGACAATGTGTTTGTGAATGGTGAGGTGAAATTAGTTGTGATCTTACTGTACCTGTCACCATCTCGCACACGTCCAAACTGAGTTGTCAGTAGGCACATGAGGGTTGGTCCCAGTCTACTGCCAGGGACCAGGTCTTCAGCCATTAGGGCAGGGAACAGGTCAATGTTCATAGGAGTGCCATACAGCCTGCCGTACAGAAAAAATAGTCAGGAACATTAACTTGTAAATGAGTTGCAATCCACAACTGTTGATTATAAGGACATTATAAAGACTTTCTTTCTTGCAACTGCTATGACTATAACTTACACTTGAGGTCTCAAGATCTCAAACTATTAATAATCACCTAGATTGTATAATTACCTCTGTAATTTCTCTCTGACATAAGGATTCTTAATCTCGTTCCTCAAGTCTTCAAACGTCTGAGCTGAAGTCAGGTTACAGAATGTCCTGTAATCGTTGTATGGTGGGATGCCATGGTCCCTTCCTCTTTGTATGTTCATAGCCGCCAGGTCCAGAGCCACAGCGTGGGCCATTGAAAACAACTTTTCTGTCAGCTCCGTATTCAATAGCTGTGTGGTAACACGCAGTTTACCAGCTACACCAAAGAGCCCTCGCAATATTGGGTCAATGCCACCTTCATTCACGATGCGGAATGGGGAAAAGAAAGCGCGGTGCAGAGAGATGTGTCCCTGGGGGATAGGCTGGAAGTCCTCATCCAACCGATAGAGTATTGGATTGATTAGGGTGTGCCCGAAGCGGAAAGCGGCAGTGGCAAAAGCACTGAGGATGCCAGCATTTATATTGGGGTCATAACCTGCATATGGCCCCATCATCTTCATGCCTGCTTCACCCAGTATCTAGGAGATGGGAAAAGGAATGTAAATAGCTTTCTTCTATCAAGTTGAAAAATATTGGGAGAAAGATAGGTTAACAAAGGAACATTAGACTTATGCTGATAGCTGTTACCTTTGGCAGCCAGTGACTGTAGGTGATGTGCTGCATTTGGGCCCCCACTATTTTCCTGGCCTCATGGTAGATGGTGTCCCCGTCCCAGTGGGGATTCAGCTTCAGTAACTCTGTGGCTACGCGGTTGTGTTCCCTGAACCACACTGTGTGCATGGAAGTCAAAGCAATCTGTTCATTGGCACGGTGGTCTCCAGCTAAGAAACATGGAATTGGACTCTCATTTTCATCCCTCATACACTCAGTGGGTGGTCCAGTGGCAAAAGGCAGAAGTGGCTTCCCTGTTCGCTGTATGATACCCTGCCGGAGCAGACCCCTTTGGCTGGCCAAATCTCTGATTTGTTCAGATTCATGTTGTGAGCTGCCATAGACATTTGAAGCATCAATGTAAGAGGTTATCTGATTGCTTTGCTCTCTTGGATATACACTGTTCATGAGTAGAGACGTCATCCCGCTGCCACACACTGGGCTGGATCGAACAAAGAACATACAGCGGGCGCCACTTCGCAGTTGCCGTGGGTCATTGGGTGGGAACTGAATTGGGAAGCATGGTGGGTCATTAGTGCAGACCTGAGTACATAGTTGACCATCAGAGAACCGTGACTGGCTTAGAGATACCACTGTAGAATCCAAATCGTGGTCTAGGAACTGACCCCACTGCATCAGCATGTGAGTGTAGCGATCATCAGGAGTGATGGTCTCTGTACCAATCATGGTGGTGGACACCAACCTCGGCAGCGGCAGCCTGTACCCATTGAGCAGCCGCTCAGTGGCACCTCTGGGTAGGTTAAAGCCATTGTCATAGACAGATTTCAGGAGACGGTCAAAGGCAGTGAGAGAGGCTCCCCACATCGGATGCTGCAGGTTGTTGCAGGTGCCATCATGAGTGCGATACTTGTGGTGGAAGCAGATGTCAGAGCAGTTGTTAATGCGCCGGTGGGTTGTGCAGCCTGACAGATTGGCGATCACATCCAGGAAGTGAGGAGACACCAGGTCATTGTAGCGAAATGCTGTGGATAGCCAACATAAAGTCAACAATCTTCAGTTTGGGCAAATAAACTCCAACGATTTTAAAAATCTTTAAATTTTTCTACCCTTAATCAATAACATAAGATTAAACAGTAACCAACTGCCTGATAATAGGATTGACATGCATGTATCAAATATTTTGATCATAGACATAGTTACTGCTGAGGAAAGTGGAACAACCCTGTGTCCTGAGGGTACTCCCCTCCCAGATGAAGATAGAGATAAAAACAACACATCTGTTTCTGCTGACAGACCAACATGTCTCCGTTACCTTGTTTTGGGACCAGTGCAACAATGAACAGTTGGTTGTTGACATAAGTAATTAAAACACCGTCTGTCCCTCTCTCTGTTTGTTCATATTTCATGGGACTGTATTTTCTCCCTCCAACTTTCACCTGAATTTCTCCCTGTTTGTGTGTATTATATGTTCTCCCAATGCGCTGCATTCATAATTGACGAAGTCTGTGTACCAACAAAAAACATCATGTGTGACATGGGGCTAATAAAATGCTTTAAAACTTCTTGTCAACTGCTTCACGGTTAAGTTGAAGGGTCTTGCTTAAGACAAAATGGCATACGCCCTGTTTGCAGCCAATTGTGCTTCACAATAACATGGTAGTTCAGAGTGGTGAATGAAGAATTCACAGTTGCTTCCTCTTGAGTCCTCATTCACATATTTTAGTGATAGGATGATGTGTAATTGTATGTGTCCATTAATCTGTATGTTGTTTAGTGCAGCCAAATAGATACAACTGGATAACTTGTATTGGTCTTCAACTGTAGCTTTCCTGGCTAATTGTCTTACCAGACATGGGACGTACTAATGGAACTCGGCTGAAGCAATTCTAAATTGTTGTGTTAGAAAAAGTGATGAAGCTTCTTTAATGTCCCTTTCTTATTACACATGTGCATATACTATAGTTTGTCAAGCTTTCTCTGAAAAGTAAAAATTATTTTAGTTTTGTCAGTAAGAACCTCTCCTTATTCAACTGTGGAAATAGTAGTCACAAAAACTGGCACAAAAAATAAGCTGGAAATCACCGTCTCGATGGCGTCATACCCATATGTCTGAACACCTACTGTACCAATCATTTCCTCCAAGCATCAAGTTGTTCCAGTAGTCATTCACCATTCTATGAATACAGCAAAACAACAGCAACTTTGTGCCAAAGGCTCCACCCTGCAACACCATTAAACCAGAGAGCAGACTCCCATGGTCCTTCCAAGGTTGTTCACACGCTAACATTAAAGCAGGAGCACAGATTGAACACCAGATGTCTGTGAGGATATAACACGATGTTTCCTGAAATTCTAACAGGTCAGTGCTAACAGCTTGTTGTTTTAGCTTAGCAATGTTTGGGTGGAAAAACAGCCTCAGTGGTGTCTTTCACTAAATGCCAATGTGTATGAGATTCTTATTATGACAAGCTAAGGAAAACTTGAAGTCTAACAGTTTTCTTTCTTTGTTAGTCTTTCTCAAAACTGTTTCGTTTCCTCAAGCCTTAATTTGTCATTGTCTACACCCACATTTAACACAATGGGTCTGATATCTCTCAGTAAAAACATATTTACAGCCTTTTTCATATGTCTGCAGACACTATACAAAATACAACAACTTGGTTTGACTTTTTAGTAACAGTATATTCTAATATATTTGATTATCAGCCTCACCGGTGCCATTGGTGTCGACCATAAGACCCTGGTTGACGTGGTTTTGGATGAGCAGAAGAGTCTGCTCAAAGATCTCCCCAGCCCGTGCCTGCTCCAGAGTGTAGGGGTCACGTGGATACCGGAAAAGAGCCAGTAATTCTCCTGGGGTACGAGGCTGACTGGAAGGATAAGGAGATGGAGTGTTTAGGGAGGTCAGAGAGAACAAAGATCTCATGCTCATATTATGTTCTCCTGGGTACATTTATGTTTTTCATTTGAGTGCAGAGTAGGCAGAGTGTTCTCTGACACTTTCCAGAAAATGTCTTCACTTCAGCTTTACTAGGTCACAGAGTTCATACAAAGAGAAGCCTCAAACACAAACGTAAGTCATTTCACTCAGTTGGATCTCCTTCACTGAGATCAGCCTATATATTTTTGTGTAGGACAACTTGTTGCTGCTTCTTTTACTCTCATAGTTCACTGGACAGCAATGCTATTACCCCAAGTTATTGTTTTAAACATGCATTCATATCTTTCAATCTTTAATGGACTTAGGGTGTGGCAAACTTTGTTGCCTTGTATTGGAAACACATTTATACTGCGTCAGTTTACTATTGCAATATGAACAACTTATTTGACATCTCAATTTGTCAAAATCAATGTTTGGCTTAAATCTCTTTCCCTGAGTAGTGCCTAGTTTTTTTGTGAAGCAAAATCAGAAATCAGAATGAAAGCAAAAGCAATGATTACAATTTTTGCAAAACGTTTTGTCCTCCAGCCTCTTTGTCCCTCTGGTGTGTGTGAGACCCACCATCTTCTGTCAGCATCGTATGATCAAATTCAATGTCTTATTTTTAATCAGTCAAAAAGGACACTCTTCACACCACTGCTCAAATCTCTGCACTGGCTTCCTGTCACTGCCCACATGAGGTTCAAAGCTCTAACTCTTGCCTACAGAGTGGCCAACACAACTGCACCTGTCTACCTCAACTTCTTCATTGAGGTCTACAATTTCTCTTGCCCACTGCGCTTGGCCGACGAATGGCTACTGGTGGTCCCATCAGACAACAAAAAAAACATTGCAAAGCTTTTTAGCTCTGTGGTCCCCCAATGGTGGAATGAGGCACGGTCAGCAACCTCAATCGCAGTATTCAAAAAACTTTCTCCTTAACTTAGATTTTGGTTGCCTTGTACCTCACTTGTAAGTTGCTTTTGATAAAAGCTTGGTATTACTGGATTGTTGGTTATAATTAATGATGAACAAATGTGTAGAGAACACATAGCTATATACAATAATAAACCTCTAATACTATGAAGTGGAAATTAAGTGTAATATTCTACACTTAATTAGCAATCAGTTTTTTACAAAAACATATGCTCTTCCTGGGTTTTTATTATTTCAAAACAATGTTCAAAGACACTGGTGACATCAGCCAAGGAGGACTCTGCCTCATATCCTGTTATCTGACTGTGAGAGTGATTGAAATCTCATTTGAATTTAGGTTACCACTGTGAGTTTGTGTGTCCATTTCTCTTTGCCATGTGTCTGTGTCTATGTGTGTTTGTGCACGCCAAGAAAAACAACTGCTGACTACGTCATTCAACAAGATGGAAACACTTGCGAGTCACATACCACACAGAGTGCACTGAAAATTTAACCGGATAAACAAAGACTTAAAAAAATGTGTATATGGATGTAAAACTGTAAAAAACGATAAACCAGTAAAGATTTAAAAAAAAAAGCTGTTAGAAACTAGTCACAGATATTAGATGCAGTCAGAATAATTGTCTTTTAGTACTGTACCTTAAGGTTTAGTTTCTAATTGAAGCATTCTGATGTGAGAAATTTAAAATGAAAATCTCAAGCTGGTCATCAGCTTGTCTGGCAGTAATAATAACATTTGGAATGGCCACACTGTGTCTGCTATGAGCCAAGATGAGACAAACTATTTGTATTTGACAAAATATTTATTGCTGGATATAATATTGGTTGAAAAGTAACTGTAATAAAAATGTCATTGCAGACTAGGACTCTGATTTGTTTGGCTGCAATCATTATCCAAGATTAATTTCATTTTGAGACTTAAAATTCTAAAGTGCAAGGTGCCACTGAAAGCCCTTTTACTTTAAAAAAAAACATAAAAAAATTGAGTTGTATCTACTATAGTGCAAGCATGATCAATAGCACCGGCTGTCAGCACACAGCCTCAGATGTTTTGGAGAACATTTTTTTGGAAAACTACACTCTTAAATGCATAGCTGCAAGTCCTTTATGTGTGTTTTTCTCAGATCTTACCCATCAAAGAGACGTCTCCTTGTGGACTCAATAGCCCTGTCCACATTCCGGATGGCCTGCTCTATGGATGTACTCACAAAGGTGTCCCCCTCTCTGCTGACTGCGGGAACTTTTTGACAGAAAAAGAAAGAGCTAATGATTAAAGTTAAGGTGGACGAAATACAAAATTCACATTTATTTTTAGAAATCACTTATGTTATGCACACATCAAAGTGCCACTATATTCTGTGGTTTAACATATATTTAGTTAGCAGTATTTAAAAAAATGAAACGGTTAAAAACTACAGTTAGAATATCGAGGTTGGGTTAACTAGTGTTCCTTTTTTTTAGCTAAATACTGTAAGTGATTTTAACTTCCCTCCTGAAGGTGGAGTGAAAACATTTATGGCACACTCCTTGATATTAGCATGCCATAGAAAACAGTGAGACTGTGACGTGAGAACTAAGAAGGTCCAACAATAACTGAGCACATTGACACAGTTTATTGGTCACCAGCAGAGTGCTGTGGTCTGACCCAAGAAATGTCAGCAGGAAACACCAACACACGCAGTGAACAACTGATAGCAACTGGATAGAACTGCAGCAGAGTGTAACTAAATTACGGACTGCCTTGGATAAGGAAGAACAGTGGGCTTCTCATTCTAGACTGTGCACTACTGTGAAAACAATTTCCCCCGAACATAAAAAAATATTACCTTTCATCTCTGATACTCTTTCTGAAAGTATCACCTGTCTCACAATTTAGAAATACTTTTCCAATTTTATTGTTTCAGTTTTCCTCTCACATTCTATTCTATGTGACTATGTAATGGCTTTAAACTTAACTTCAGTGAAAACACTGTCCCTTGTATTTTGTTGAGTGAGTGAAAAATCCTGCAGTACATTTCGGAATATGATGAATATGTAACAGTGCGTTGGCATGTGTAGCAAAGGATCAATTATTATAAATCACAATCACCACACAGGATTCAAGCTGTGTTTTATCACTCCTGTGACCATATCAATCTGTGCTGTGAAATAGTACTTGCCACCTTTCTGAATTTTAATGTCCTTTATATATTTTGTAACACTAACAATTCAGATCATCAAACTAATTTTATTATTACACAAACATAACCCTAGTAAATACATACATTTTTGTAGGACTGTATATGCAACATGTTAACACCTTACTTGCTAACAAGGTGCACTAACTGACCATGCCCCTGAGCCAAAAAGGGAAAAGAACATCCAAGGTGTCAGAATCTGATGTTTCCTACCTGTGACAGTGAGCACCATGCTAGCCACCTGGTAGCCAATAGGATTGCGGGCGACACACTCATAGCGTCCTGCATCTGCAGTTCCTACATCCTTCACCTCTAGGTAACCCTCAGGGCTGATGTGGAACTTGCCACTTTCTGTCACCTGTACCCCATCCTGGGAGAGAGACAAGATTATAGAGCTAGGACGTAAAGGTAGGGATCAAATTATGAGAACTAATAGGTGGGACATGATAAGTCAGATGAAGCTGAATAAGCTTCAACATGGAGTCAAGTGTGAAAATTTGTACACCCTTTTATAATTCTGTTTTTTTATGTCAAAACATTAAACTCATCTGATTGTAATGGATATTAGCATTAAAAAAACCTGCATGCAAATAAAGTGCCCCCATGATTCAGAATTCAGTTGCTTGTAAATCCACCTTTGGTAGTGATAACTTAAAGTAATTGTTTCCTATATGACTTTCTCACATGATTGAAGAGAAATTCTGGCTCATTGATCTTTACAATGTTGCTTCTGTTCATTAAGGGTTTTACACCTTCAATTATGCACAGCCACAACATTTCTGTTGGGTTGTGATCTGGATTTGACCAGGCCATTCCAAGCCTTGATTCTTTTATTTTTCAGTTTCAATGTAGATTTACTGGTTTGCTTCAAATCATTGTTGTGTTACATGACCCAATTTCAACCAAGCTTCAGCTGTCAGACAGATGGCTTTACATTTGCCTCTAAAGCACTCAGCTATAGAGAGTTAATGGTCGACTCAATCAGTGTATTTACATACACTTCAGAAATCGGGTTACTGTTGTTTACCATGCAGTTATTTAACAAAATAAAGCCAAATAGAAAAAAACGTGAAAATAAAAAGTACCCCCTTACTGCTTTCATAGAATTTAGGAGGGGAAAAAATACACCAAACCTGCTAATCATCAGCCTTTGATTAACTGATCATGTGCAGGTGTGCAGACCTCTATACAAGCAAAGAAAATTGCTTGTATCGAGGTCACGTTTGTGTTACCACAATGCCAAGAGGGAAAGTCATAAGCAAAGGTCTTAGAGAAGCAATTGTTGGTGCACATCAATCTGGAAATGTTATAAAACCATTTCCAAACAATTTGGAGTTCAATGTTCATGGTAGGCATTTAAGCCAGTCTGGAGTCCAGTCCATGGCTGCACAATTAGATGAACACTGAAGTACAGTTTGTATGGAAGGGTTGCCAGGAGAAAGCTTCTTATATCCAAACAAACATGAAAGCAGGGCTGAGGTTCACAAAACTGCATCTAAACAAACCACAAGACTTCTGAAACAATGTCCAGTGGACAGATGAGACCAAAGTGGAGTTGTGTCACCTTAAAGCCCAGAGTCATGTTTGGTGAAAACCAAACAGCATTTCAGCAGAAACACCTTGTACCCACTGTCAAGCACAGTGGTGGAGTGGCATAGTGATTTGGGCTTATTTTGCAGCCACATGACCTGGGCAAGTTGCACTCATTGACTGCGTTTACATGCAGTTAAGAAATCAGGTTTCATGGGGAAAACAGGTTTCTCTGGAAACCAGAAAACAAGTTTACATGCTCTTAAGAAATCTGATTACGTTAAATTCACATATACATGCAGCTTGAGAGTAATCTGATTTCTCCTTTACCTTGGGCTTATTTTTGAAGTGTGGTTTACACATTTTAACTGTTTAGAGACAGAGGATACTGTCTCAGATGTCCTGCATATATCAAAATAAGTACATTTTCACCAGGTATTTCTTTAATTCAGTGATGTGATATGCAGCTCTGGTATTGTATGTATGGATTTTTCTCTCTCAGGGTCGTCAGCTTCCCCAGCACAGTTTCCTCTGTCTCTAAACAGTTAAAATCTGTGAACCATGGTTTCAAAATAAGCCCAGGGGAGAGGAGAAATCACTTTTCTCTTCTGCTGCATGTATACACGGATGGAATGTCTAGACCACATCTACTGCTCTCAGCTGAGAGGAGCAGCTGAATAAATGAATGGGGAAAGTCATTACATTATGATGATCCCTCATTTTTAAATCAAGTCCACCTAAAGACCAACTAAAACTGAAACCAATACAAAGTGCCCTTTACAAGTCACTTTTCACCATGTATTTCTGTAATTCACTCAGTTTGCGTGGTCAAAGAGTTTTAGTCACTACAATCAGATGATTATTATGTTTTTACACAAATACAGAAAATTTAAAGAGGTAGCACTAATTTTCACACATCACTATATTATTCATTAATGTATGTTGCAGTCATTATTTGAAAATGACACGTATCTGAAATACTATATTTCTTGGCCACTGTTTTCTTTAAACGCCATTCAGCACGTCTACCTTATAACCTCTGTGGTGACTGGCACCTTAGACTCACAGTATACTTGCTGTAGAGAGACGTATATATACACGTCGAGTGCGACCTTGTCATCAGTGTCATTGTTCACATACTTGCTAGCATTGCTAGTGTTAGTCTGGAGGGTTTAAACAGGTTGGACACATGGAGGCAGACAGGAGCTAATGCTCACTGGCTGAAGTGGAAGTCTGATCTTTGGCAGAAGAAGCACATTCTCTTCTTTATTGACTCAGCTCATATGCATTTAACGATACAATAACGACATGTAGTAACTAGCGATCAGATGCAGTAAGTGAGCAGTTTCAACCTATAGCAAATCACAGTACTTACAGTGTTAACAAAGGGGCATTTATAATACAAATAGCGAACAGATGCAGTAAAAGTACCATATCAATAGAAAACTTTTGCAGTTGCAACCGTACAGCAAAACACAGTACTTACAAAAGTACAGTCTTAACAAAAGTAAGAATTTATATTCGAAATACACTGCCCCCTGCTGGATAGCACAAGATTGCAATCTGCCGCTCCGTCACGTGAATTTTGCACCCGCAACGGAACAAACCATGCACCGGTAACAGGTCAGCGCTATGATGTGAGTCCGACTATGTTGCTAGCAGCAAGTATATCTCTAGCTATACTCAGCATCTAACCTTGTTCCATGTGAGGACTGGTGGTGGCTGGCCCTGAGCACTGCAAGGAATCTGCACATCCTGGCCAGACTCCGCTGTCAGGTCCCTTGGAGCATTTGTGAAAACAGGCGTTACTAAATGATTTAAAACATACACACACGCATGCGTTAATGATTATGCACCAGTGCTCGAAGTACTTTACATGTAAAGTGTATTTTACAATCCCTGTAGACAAAGACCTCGGAGAACTGGAGTGGGTGGCAGTTTCTTGGGACTCTAATACTAATTAAGTGCCTTTAAATCAATGTTGAACATTCTAAGACACAGGGCTGAGGGAAAAAATATTACTTCCTGTTAATCCTTACTTTTACTTTTTTTTAATGTTTTGTCTACACATCTGCACAGCAATCTTAATCTTAATCTTAGCATAAGACAGCTATCACAATGCCAGCTTGGTTGTAGGTTTGTACACTAAGTTTACAGTGTGAGGACATTATGCAACATGTAGTTAGAGCCATGTTAACAGTCATTACTACACGGAAAACATGGTGTCACGTCAGGATTACAGACTGCTGTGCTTTTCTGTGCTAAACCAAGCCTATAATTTGTCTCTCTATCCTCTCACACACACAGACGCGCATACACACACAATACAACCATCTACACACAACATCTGCATGATGCATTAACTTATATATATGCTTTGTTCTGAACAAAATGCCAACACAAAATTAAGTACACAGTATAATACTTTTATATCTCGTGCACACACACAAAAGATCAAAACATGTGCATGCAAATAAACACACAAACCCCCACATACACACACACTGCAGCACATTGTGAGTGAATAGTGCTGCACCACTCCCACCCTCTTAACATTTTAGCACCCTAACTTCCCTCCTTCTCATATGCTAAATGCACCGTTTACAAAGGACCGGTGGTTTTAAGTCGCCTATCTGATAGTGGTGAATGTTTCCATGTTCACCAATGAAACCTGACATGCTGGCCTTTAACTTGGAGATATTAGACTCCAAGTTTTTCTTAGGGTGCTTTCACACCTAAAGGCTTTGGTTCGTTTGAATCTAACTGTAGTTTGCATAATCTGATGGCTTTGGATAGTGTGTAAATTATAATTTCTTTCATTTGTACACCAAAAACATGCTGCAGGATGAATCGCAGACAAATGTGGAGATGTGAAGAGGTAAAGTGTCTCACAGACATTAAGTCTGATGACTATGTGGGCAACATATTTTAATAAACAATAATCAGCAGGATGAACATCCTGCGTTAACATTCATTGTGAAACTGTCTCTCCCCTATTACACAAACATGCAGTAGTCCACAACACACAACCTTCTTCCTTTATTTCCTTTTTTGTTCCCATGACACATCTGACCAATAAGCGAAGAGACACTTGGAGTTTTCTTTGTGTAAAAAGAAACTAAGCCAAGGAGAAATTACTAGAAGTTTACAAATTCATCCACTGATTTGGACCAAAGCATACACACTAAGGTGTGAAAACACCCTTAATCACACTCAATTTTAAAACATTTATATACAAGAGTCAAGAGTAAAACCAGAAGCCAAGTGGGTTTAAAATAAATACCATTATCCTGCCAAATCATCTATATTCACTAAGGTTCACTGTACACCCTCACCTCTGTGCTGGATACTGAGCTGCACAGCAGTGCGTTCAGTCCCCACAGGGCTGACTGCCTGGCACTCATACTGGCCCTCATCATGGGCTGCAACCCGAGTGATGCGGAGAGTACCGGAAGACAAGACTATGTAACGACTGTCCAAAGGCAATGGACTTCCCCCACGTGTCCAGGCAATCACGGGCTGTGGGTAACCAGTTGATTCACAGGGGAAATCCACTGTTTGACCCTCCAGGACTGACTGATCCTGTGGTGTGACCGTAAACTGTGGGAATGCTGTGAACAGAGGGAAAACAGTATTTACTGCTATGAAAATGAATCTTTCCTGAGGCTGAGGACACAGTAGAAACGGCGAGAATTTGCCTAAACATTAAAAAAACGTACGTTGGACAAAAATTAACTAGTGAAGTAAGCAACGTAAATATATGTTTGTCAACACATATGTCAATATCTCTTCTTAAAAATAACTGATCACAAGACATACTATTAGATTCAAACATCTTTGGTATTTGAAAGCTGATATCTGCAGGTATAGGTTCCAGCACGCCTACGACCCCTACAGGGACAAAGCAGTTCAAACAATGGATGGAAGTTCTGGAATAGGTGCACTTTTTAGTAGTAGCAAATATGTGTGGAGTCAGTAGGTGTAAAACCATTAACAGAGGAAATCTAATTCAGAATGTCTTTTGTTTGTTTTTTGTTTGCCAATTTGTTTTTTATTAGGTGAGCTCATTTAATGACTAATCAGAATGAGCATAATGGATTGAATAGATTTTCAGTGACATCTAATACTTCTAATACTTAATACTACCTAATATATAGACTAGATTCAGATTTTTACCTTGTACAATTATATAAGCTGTAGCATGTATGGTATCAACATTATTGGAGGCAAAACAGGTATATTGTCCACTATCCGTCTGGACCACGTTCTGGATAAAAAGCCCTCCGGAGGGGGTTATGTTGATGCGGGCATCATTGGGCAGTGGTGTCCGGTCACCCCTTGTCCAGGACACCCGGGGCTGTGGCTGGCCTATGGCACTGCACTCCAGAGTCACACTCTCTCCAACTAACACTTCAGTGTTCTGTGGCTGGATTACAAAACTTGGTCGTGCTAGGGGCAGAGAGAAGGGGATACAATAGAAATGGGGTTAGATTAAACAGGTGTCTGGGGTTCTGGTTTGAATAATTTCAACATATTAGGAAACTAGTGAAGACTAAATGGTGGTTGGTATAATGATCAAAGGGAAGTCACTAAAAAGCAACTGAAAGGTCAGTTCATACACAAATCTCATCTTTATATATTTTTGGGCACTTTGGATACTGCTTAAAAGTTTTACTAACTTCCTATGTGTGTCACAATGGGGTTGAGTCCTGTCTATATTTGGCAAGTGATTACAGTGTCTGAAGAAGTATGTACACAACATGGACAACCTGGTGTTTACAATCGTACAGACAAAAAATTCTGTGCTCAAACTATTTTTTCACGAGAGGTCATCACTAAATCCATTCATCACCCTAACAATGACCCTAAGGTCATCAGGTGACAGTCATGCTAGTCTCCCACGGCAACAGCTATAGGGGAACTACAAACTGTGCACAAAGAACTTTGTGAGTACTTTTTAGGTGTATATGAATGTCAGACAGTAGATTTTGAAAAAGAACAATGAAGACAGAGGACAGAAAGTAATTTGGTGTGTGTTTAAGTAAATGCAAACACAATTTTACAAAAAAGCCAACAGGGTTTGATTATGGCAGGCACTTACAGGGTGCTCCGAAATATCGCAGTGTCACCTGTGAAGTCTTGACCTCCCCAGCCACATTTTTTGCCATACATTGGTAGACTCCCTGGTCTGTCTCCTTGGTGTCCTGGATCATTAGCGTACCGTCCTCCAGCAGGTTTAGACGACTGTCATCATGCATGTTCAGAGCATTGCTGGCCGTAGGGCACAGGGATAATATAAATTAGTAATATATATACACAATCTATTCACACACCATACTTTGAAAACACGCATACAAATCAATGGTAAAACTAACAACTAACTTAAAAACCGAAAGATCTTTTACTTTACATGGCTTGTCTTACTTGTTCCTCAGCCAGATGATCTGTGGTTTTGGATTGCCTTCAGCCCTACACCTGAAGTAGACCGTGTTCCCTGATGTGACATCAACATCCTGGGGCTCTGAGGTGATCCTGGGTACCTCTGAAGGAGGTCAGATAGGACAATTACAAAATGACTTTGCAAAGGTTACAGCCCCATTCTTTGCTGTGTGCTACACTAACCAGGTTGCTGGCTGGAAGACTGGGCTGAACTAATCATAAGAGACAATCCTCTCTGGCAACCTTATCCAAGGATCACTGACACCTTTAGCTCCTTGTCTGGGTTTTAGAGCAGTCCAACCCAACACAGATGTCATTCTCATTCATCGAATGGGGAGAATGTGTTTATTTAGCAAACACTGTTAGCTCAACAGGGGGCTCTGATAATTCAGTGCAGCCTTAAGCTGAGAAAGTTAGATGTGGTCCGACTTCTACTGCAGCACAATGTACAATGCTATCTGTCAGTACTACAAACCACTGTTGTGTGTGTACAGTATGCATCTATTAGGTCTAATAGCCTAATATGCAGGCTATTAGGCTATGTGCAAGTCATAAATCTGTCCCTCTGACTGGATTTGCTAGATAGTATTTTCATTGTCTCAAAAACACATCCTAAGACCACAAATGTGTTTTTGTATGCAGGGTAAATGTCTGTCTGGATACGGGATAACCTTTTTATTCAACAGATATACAGGTTCACACCTGCCAACACATGGCAGACACTGTCCCCTCAGTGTAGGTTTTGGTAGGCACATTTCAGAAGCACTATTAAATTCACTCTCTGTATTCTGCCACTGTGGAGTACAATCCATGGGATGATAATACATATATGTAGACCAGCAAGTAAACCAAACCATATAACCCACATTCATAGAAATATTCTGAAATTCAGAGTACAGATCAACGCACGTCTCATTTTATCTTTATATTACTCCACATTAGCACTGAGGCCTGTAATTGCAGTGGATTGGAGATCCCATTTGTGGTAACCTAGCCTCCATGAAACCACAATAAGGAGGCTCATCAGATACCACTTGTGCAGCAAAGTGCTATTCCATCTCAAGGAAGGTGACTGTTTTGACAGCTGTTCAACCTGCTGTGAATTATTCCAGCCTGCTTCCAGGGGGGATAAAAAGGGAGGAGGTGTGAAAGGCCCTCCACCATATTTTTTAGGAGACATTCTCCCACTGCTGGGAGGAAAGGGCTGGTCAGGACCATTTAGCTGCTTAGATTTGTTTGGGTTACAGTCACACGGTATTCTGCACTGCCTGCCTCAGACTGTAGTATTCACTGACTGCATTTACATGTGGTTGAGAAATCTGATTACTCAGGAATGACAGCTTTCTCTGGTAATTAGGGAACAAGTTTACATGAGAATTGAGTAAACCGATTACTGGAAATCCACGTATACATGCAGCAGAAGAGTAATATGATTTCTTTCCAAACTTGGGCTAATTTTGGAAGCATGGTTCACTGAAGTCTACAGCGACAGAATAGACTGTTTTTGGACATGTTCTTTCTCCAGTTCTCTGGTACCGGTGTCAGAGAATCGAAAGCGAGTGTGTGTGTGTCGGAGTCGGGGGAGCTGACTGTACTGAGAGAGAGACAAGCAAACAGATCAGCGCTGCAGCTACAAGAACTAAAAACTGACATAAAATCAGCTATACACACTTAAAGTGAGTTGTGGACATTCTTTTCTACTTTAAGTGTTTAAAAATATCAGTAAACTAAAACCTGTACTTAGGCAGTTTTCCACCCAAAGCCGCCAGTGTATTTTGAATATAAAACAAACTCTCAGTGCTTGAAAATCTAACAAGTTTTTATTCTTCTTCTTAATATTAAATTAATGTTGATTAATGTTGGTTATATTGAAATATTTACACTGTAATGACAAAGTCATACTGAGCTGCAGATGGTGTATGAAGAGTGAAACAGCTGGGTGGCTGCAGAGCACAGACTCAAAGCGAGGATGCACATGGGTGTCAGTGTGTTTTTGAATGACACAGGCTGTTGTGCTTTTTAAAGCCATTTTACATGCTGTGTTTTTAGGAAAACATTTTCTAAAATGGAAATACTATTACTAATAAATAATGCATTCGAGTTGGACAACTTTGCTTTGAGAACTTCAAGTTTCAACCAAACTGCTGCTCTGGCATAACATTAGCAATTACTGTCTTCTTGGAGACTTTGAGGCATTTAGGAGGCAAAATTAATGGACAGGAAGGTTGGACCAACAGTCAGTGAAGACCAGAGTCCTGCATGGATCGAGTTTCGCAAATCTAAACACGCAAAGCTCATTTTCATTTTCATGTTTTTTTGTCTGCTATGTGCCACCATTTAGTTAATTTATTTATGATCATACACGATAATATTATGTATATGGTTACCTGTTACAAAGTTTTTCCTCCAAGAAGTTTTACAAAAGCAATGTGTTAATACACGTTCTTTACATGAAACCCTCTAGTTAATAACCTTGTGCTGGGTGAACTCTGTGGTCTGAATATGCTGACACTGCTATATAAATGCACAGATTTTAATGTGATTCCAGGTTTCGGTTACTCTTTATAGTTTTCTCACTTATTGTCAAACCTCTGCATTTTCTCTCTCTTTCCATTTTGCAACACTGTGAACTAAAACTGTGAACTGTTTATAAACACATGGATTAAATTAAGCATGGAGGCAAAGAATTTGCATCAAGGATTTTTTGTAATTGAGTTATTCGAGTTACTCAATTTTAGGCCTAGATCAAATTTTTTTAAAAAGCGCCACACATATGAAAATTAATGACTGTCCCTGTTTTGAATGTGCAAACAAAGATTCCAGAAATGTGTTGCGTTTTTTTTGCGTACCACAGTTGAGCTCCTCAGCGGTGAGGGTTGCCACAGATCTTCCCTGCAGGCGGCTCGGGTAGTCGCAGGTGGCAGCAGCCTGTGCATTGCCTGACTCGGCATACTGCTTCAGCAGGTCAGCCAGCCACAATAGCTCACAGTCACAGTTTAGTGCATTGGAATCCAGTCGCCTGAACACAATGACAACATCCACAAACACAGAGAAATAAGCATGTACTCCATGCAAGAATCATGCTATATATATATATATATAGTGTGTGTGTAACAGAAAAGTTTTCGGATGCAGCAGCATTGGACAAATCTTCTTCGGCAAGTTATGAGCCAAAACTGGTCTGGCCAGCCAGGCCCGGCCCAGCTCTATCCAAACAGTGGAGCTGAGTACAAGACCACACTGGAACACAGTGTGCTTGTGCTGTGTTTTTCCCACCTGCCGTGGGAAAAAATCTTTACTTGGCTCCATGTTATGGACTGATACACTGATACAGCTTTCAAACTGCCATGTGAGATGCCTTTCAAAACCTTTAATTGGCAATGTTTTTGTTCGGTGAGGCTATCCTCAGACCCAAACACTAAATGCCATGCTCTAAATGTCAGTGTTAGTCTACTGCACTTTTTTAAGAAGATGGAATTCAGAGCTGTATTGGAGATAGTTGACCTCAAAGACCCTAAATTCTCATATTTCAGGACAAAGGATATTTTTTTTCCTCTGCTTTTCTCATCTTATCCCACCCTACGCAGTCCCTTCTGATCTCCACTGCAGATGTTTTCAAATGAAAAGCAATACTCTGGAAAGGACTGGGAAATGACCCTTTTGAAAGAAACCAACTTGCACCCAAAGAAACATGAGAACAATGTAGTGTGGTTAATCAAGGGTAGGGCATTCAAGTGACAAACAGAACCCATTGGATTGTGGATGCCATGAGGATAAACTACAGAAAGCAATACAGACATGCACTCTCACACAGTTGTTTCAGTGGATAGTTGTAGCTTTCCCACTTACAGTCGCTTCATGGCCTGAAGATGAGAGAAGGTTCCTGGGACTAGATGGGCAATTCTGTTGTTGTGCAAAAACCTAAGAGGGGAAAAAAACACAAAGAAACAACAAAATTGTAAAATTATTTATTAGGGTTGGTTATTTTAAAGCTAGCCTTAACTATGTTGCTTGTTGAAGCCTTTGTTAAGTCTATAAATGATTTAATGTAATATAATTTCAATAAATAAACTTTTTATTAAGTTAATTTACAAAACTATCAATAGTGGTTCTATTTAAACAAATAGAGAGTCCATTTTGTTAATATCATATTTCTTATTCCCAAATGGGACAAGAAATATAATAATCTTTTCAGATATACTATGCTGTGTCACTTTGACTCCTAAGACTTATACTTTTTGGCTAAAGCTTAAGTGATCCTGTTTACAGTGTGTAAGGCTCCTCCCAAAAATATTCATCCAAAAAATCTATTTCTAATTAACTATAAGTCAAGATAATTTTTAATGCTGTTCTTAATCTTCTATAGAACCTACAGGAAACTGGAAACCTAGATTTATGCTCCCTGGACACATTGCCAAAATCACTGCTTAGTCCGTGACTTTGGAAATAATCCCTCCCTGTCCTCATCCTCTACAGAGAGGGTGCAAAATAAGGATAACTTGGCAGTCACTGGCCCATAAACTTAACAGGACTTTTCTCACCCCTAAGACATGTGGTGGAGAGTTAAAAAAGAAGAGACTACATCACATCTGCATGTTGACTTAGAAGGTAATATTCCGAGGTAGTACTAGTGACTTCTTTTACGCCTTTAACCTGCCTTCATACACAACTAAAACAAAGAATTTGAAATAAATCAATAAAGATGTGATCAAAATGTTGACTTTCTGCTTTGTTTGTAAGATGTTTAAAATAAATATGGCATTTACTGTTAAGGGATCACAGTAAGCTAGTAACTCAATTTTTAGGGGCTCAATAGTATTTGGGCAAGGTGACATAATTGTAATTATAACCATATTTTTTTATTATTTTGATGAAAATCCTTTGCAATTACTGCATGAAGTCTGGAGCCCATTGACGTCACCATGAGTTTTGTCCCTAAAGATGCCTTGCCAGACTTTCACAGCAGCTACCTTCAGTTGCTGCTTGTTTGTTGGTTTTTCTGCCTTCAGTAACTGAACCCACTGAATAGGTTGTAGTATATGGCTAAATGTAAACAGAGAGTATAGTCCCATACACCTCAGTGCATCCGGAACCAATTTTTCCACATTTTGGTGTGTTTCAGACTTCCAAAGAATTCCAAAATGAATCTAGTGAATCTAGTTGTGATGAAGGATCTATTAACCTAGTAGACATTTCAGTTGGGAATTTTTTTTAATATTTCTGTGAGATTGTGTGTGTTTTGGATACATTTTTGGAATTTTGGGTCACGTCACGTTGAACTTACAATCGTTCCAGCTTTGGTAGGTGGGCGAAGGACTCTGGTTCCAAAGAATCAATGTTGTTGAAGTGCAGGTACCTGGAGAAGAACAAAGTGCAGACAAAGCACAATAAAACTGGATTAGGGCTTCCTGATGACTGACCAAACAGAATTTAACTCAGGATCCCACCAGGCCTAAGAGGTGAATATATACACATCTGAAGAGTTCTCCTGTAATCCCTATTCACCTGTCCATCCCTAGCATTTCAGATTACTGAAACACATTTAGGTTATACGTACAGTAGCTCTACTTGAAGCAGCAAAGAACTGAAAATTAATGGTTGGCTGGGTATGTGTCTTGCCCACCCCCTATGTGAAAAGTAAGTACCAAGTCATGTCATGGAATGCAAACATAATTCTCCAAAAAAAAAAATCAAACCATATGCAAACAAATAAACATTTAAAGAAATTAAATCCAGCGAATAATTGTATGGTAACTGTTAAGGGTTTGATGGAGAATGTTTATATAGGCAGAGGAAGCAACAGTCAAAGCAGCTGAAGCAGCAAAACAGACAGATACAGAAAGATTGAAGTAACACAGAATGTAAAATAAAATACACTATTGCTGTAACTGTCTTTCACCCAAGAAAAATCAAATACATTATCTGAATTGTTCACTTTTGTGTGGACATTGGCTGTTGCCACAACACAAGTAAAACAAGAGAGACAGTAGACCACTAATTGTAGCACCACAGCTGTGTAAAGAGAACTGGAGAATGTCCTCTGCTGCATTCATGTTTCAGACAATCATTTTGCTTTAGTTCATCCAGTATGATCCTCCCCCTGGCATGCCGATAAAGCAATACATGAATGATTGTAGCTCATATAGGAATGTAAAAGCGGACTTACTGTATTTATACCACACAAAGAAGAAAGTAACTTCAGGCTTTGACATCAATTTCCCAGTGGGGTTGTAGAAGAACTAATATAAGAACTGTATGCACATGCTATCTGACTCTAAACCTGTCACCTACACACAAAACTCTTCATTAGGCATAAAGCCTGACATTGGAATAGGTTTTAGTTGGGGAACTAGACATGCTAATGTGTTTTACTGTCTAATTCCTGAGCATCAAGGCTTACAGGAATCAGCTTTTTTTACAGCCTAAACACATAATACACTCATGGTTACTTACATAATCACTTCAACAGATTATGGGAAATCAGGGGACAATCATGGCTTCTGCAGCAGCAGGATAGACCCAAGTCACACTGCTAGCATTACTAGCCAGGATTTGCATGGGATAGTGCATATAGACATCTGGAAAGTATTCACAGTGCTCCACTTTTTCCACATTTTGTTATGCTACAGCCTTATTCCAAAATGGATTAAATTCAACATTTTCCTCAAAATTTGACAAACAACCCATAATGAAAAAAAAAATTTAACTCAGGTGCATCTTGTTTCCACTTGAGATGTTTCTACAACTTGATAGAAGTTTACCTGTGGTACATTACACCTGTCTATATAAGGTCCCACAGTTAACAGTGCATGTCAGAGCACAAGCCAAGTCATGAAGCCCAAGGAAGACTGTAGACCTCCAAGACAGGATTGTATTGAGGCACAGATCTGGAGAAGGGTACAGAAAAATTCCCGCAGTGTTGAAGGCTCCAATGAGGACAGTGATCTCCATCATCCAAAAATGGAAAAAATTTGAAACCACCAGGACTCTTCCTAGAGCAGGCCTGCCGGGCAAGCTGGGCGATCGAGGGAGAAGGGTCTTAGTCAAGGAGGTGACCACGGATCTGATTGTCACTCTTCCATTTCTCTGTGGAGGGAGGAGAACCTTCCAGAAGAACAACCATCTATGCAGCACCTCACCAATCAGGCCTGTATGGTAAAGTGTCCAGATGAAAGCCACTCCTCAGTAAAAGGCACATGACATTTTCCATCCAACCTGATGGAGCTTGAGAGTTCTTGCAAAGAAGAATGGAAAAAACTGCCTAAAAATACATGTGCCAAACTTGTAGCACCATACTCAGAAAGACTTGAGGCTGTAATTTGTGCCAAAGGTGCTTCAGCAGAGTGCTGAACAAAGGCTATGAATATTTATCTACATCTGATTCTTTTTTTGTTTTTTATATTTTATATATTTGCAAACTTTTTAAACAAACTTCTTTCACATTGTCATTATGGGGTATTGTTTTGTATTTTGAGGAAAATAATGAATTTAATTCATTTTGAAATAAGGCTGTAACATAAGAAAATGTGGAAAAATTGGAGCATTGTGAATACTTCACGGATGCACTGTATCTGCTGTCCTGACCACAAGACATGCAGCTCATGCAAAAGAGTCAAATGGGGTCAGTGAGACATACAAGGATGGGTGCACACACGGCATGCATGGTCTGGGTAGAAGAGTAAATAGAGGGGCGCGTGTGAGGGGATGGTGGAGGGAGGCAGCTTCACTGAAATGAATACTGAACAGAGCTATCATGACACCTGTAGTATAACGTCTACAAAACTTACAAAAGCAGCTAGAAAATTCAGCTAACATATGTGACATGACTTGCACTACTAAATTAAGACTTAGTGTATAAGTATGTAGACCATACCAGGCTTCATGAAGTATTTATAGCAACCTTTCAGTAGGGGAGATAGACGCATTTTACAGGAAAGAGATAGAAACTGAGACGAGGAGCAGTATGGCAAGCAGTAGAAGGTGGACGAGGAAGTTGGTCACTTACAGTTGCTCAAGAGATACAAGCCCCTTA
Organism: Helostoma temminkii; assembly: GCA_900302695.1. Lineage (NCBI taxonomy): Eukaryota > Metazoa > Chordata > Actinopteri > Anabantiformes > Helostomatidae > Helostoma > Helostoma temminkii. Next base: position 35,725 of record OMLM01015426.1, on the reverse strand, counting down.
AATGCTTGTCTGTCAATTGATTGGATTTCATTCTTGTACAAATAGCTGAAAGAAGAGATAATCGGTAACATTAGTAACACACACGCGCGCACAAACACGCGCACACACACGCTTACACAAACACAATCATCTGAAATCTCCTTTGGTATGATGATAGAAAGTAAGAAGTCCCACCTAACAATGATTGTTGTGTTACTATGTATGTGTTGTCAACAGAAATGTTGACAGTAACATTCAGTACTTATTACACTATTACACTCCTCTGCTTCATATAGACAGCACTAGTTATGGTATTGGGTCAGAATTTGGACTCATTTTACACAAATTCAATCCCACTGCACAATTAAAATAAGGACTGAGATGCCATTGAGCATAATGTAGAACACTGGCTGTTTTGTCAGTTCAACAGGGTTCTTTCTTTTTTAGCTACAGATATGTTTGACTAATAGACATTAGACTTTAGTGTACACTGCAGGATTTGGCAGGTGTTGACAGTTACAAAACAGCAAAAAACATTATAAAGCCATCAAGACAATGTGGACATTTAAGCAATTTAAGAAATCTGTAGAAATATGTTGCTAACCTTACATGTGAACAACTTATAACCTGTAAATCCTATGTATTTCAGTTTCATTAGACCAATACCTGAAGTGATGCACAGAGCGTGGCATAGCAACGAGAGGGAAGGCTGCGCAGAGCAAAGGGGATAGATTTTGAGTCTTAGGCTACCACTAGCTTAATTTCTAAAAGTTGTGGATTAAGATGTTGTGTGCACAAAAAACATCATCTTTCATCTCTCTAGTTCATGTTCTGTGACTGCTTTTAGGAGATGTGGTGAAAGAACCCACCATAGCACTAGTGACACAATAATTGGTAAAAAAACATTTTCATCACAGAATTCCATTCTAAACATCTGTGTCAACACTTCTATCCAGTTTCTATCTGCAGAAGGTGAAATTTCATCAAAAACAAATTGGGAAGTGATACAAAACAAAACAAAACCATTATTAAATTCTCATATTTGTGTAAAATTAATAAGTGCAACCTGTTTACATTAGTAAGACTACAGTAAACAGTATTATGGTTGCTTGTAGATAGTTAATAGTATAGTATAAACGATGCTGATCACTTTATTATGTTAGCTATATTGACATTCATAAAACAAATATAAAAATACCTATGTTGTTTATGGTGGTCACAGAGAGACAGGGGCTGTTGTAACGACAGCCCCCTAGCCACAAGGATTGGAGGATATCAGAGATGACAGGGAACAGACTCCAAAGTAAGTGGAGAGGTGAAATGGGAGATAAAATCTAGCCTCCAGCTACAGAACACTGAATGCACAGGAAGGGAGAAGCGTGGGCAGACATGTTACCCTAATCACAAAGGTTAGAGCAATGGAGCAGTCTCTAGATCAACTCTGCTTTAAAGTGAGAGGGGCTCTATAATTATACTTACTAAGAAGGTACATGATTGAATTACAGCTTTAATAGTGCAAAATAGCTTAGTGTGTCGGTAAGAAACAAAAAGAGAAGTCTAGATATCCTTTCTTTTCTGGTGTCTTGCTGTGCTTTAACAAGTTAGCAGCTGGGCAGTGATGTAACAGTATGTCACACTGGTTCTTTCTCAGACACACAGGTCTTTAGTAATTACTACTGATAATTTGACAGGCGTCAGAGAAACCAAAAGACACAATTTTGACTGGCAGTCTATACAGACAACTAGCTTTGCTTAATCAGTAACAAGACAGATTGTCTTGTCAGAATGATTTCAACTTTTGTCTCAAAACAAGTCACAAAACAAATAACAAAAACCAAATCTCAAAAGACTAGGAAAATTAAATATGCCCTTCATTATCTACTGTTTTATCCCAGACTGCTGGACATATGTTTTCTGGGGTTCATCTTAGGAAATGACAACATTTCTAACTGCAAGCACAGACAGTGCTGTAACCACAACTGAGGCCAATGGGATAATGTAAGTGACTAACAAAGTGAGCAAACTAGCAATCCCATAGAAACCCTGGGGCTACACACCCCAGAAGCACCTTTATTCTCAAATCTACCCTCAGGTCAAGACTTCCAGAATCATAAGTACAGAGCACTGGTCAAAAGGACAGGTTTTGCATAAAGAGTACTAATTCATCCTGACACACTGAGATACTGACATATTGTCTCAAAATCCATTATCTGACATAAAAAGGAAAACAAAATTGACATGGATTCAACTCACAGATATTTGAGGTTTTCCAGATCTTCAAATGCCCCTCTGGGGATCCTGCGTATATGATTGTTGTTGAGAAGACTGATGAAAAGAAAACCAGGGGTTATTTTGTTACAAGAGAGAAAAGAACAAAACAAGATGCACTATGATTTAGCTCATTGTTGTCCGAGTTGTTTCATTTAACCTGTGAGCTCTATCTAAGTAAACTTCTGGATAGGCTATTAGAGTGATCTACTCACACTGTTAACACAATTTCACTTTGGTCTGCAGTTTGAAATGTCACTGTTCCTTCTTCTTGTGTGATGCGGGAGACATGAACAAAACCTCACTAAAATACTTAACAAATGTAAACAGTTACAAGCGTATGATTAAAAATCTGTGTCGGATAACACATTTCAATGGTTCTGTCACTGATAATGAACAGACTACATGGGGCATTCACACGTACTGATAGGAAAAATTGGGCATTTCTCCTGCTTTAGTGGACTTTACTTTGAAACTATGTTAAAGTCAACACGGCTATGCCCTGCATGTATTCTTATGTGTATTTCTACCTTAGTCCACAGCAATGCTCAACAGGAATATACAAAAGGATTTTAACAAAGTTTACAAAAATTTTAACAATCTGCAATATTAAGATTCTCATTAACATTTCTTCAAGATTTCAAGAAGGTTGTTAAGCTAATATGCTGCCCATGAAAGAATACAAAAGCTTGGGACATTTATGCTTTATTAATGCTTTATTAGCTTAGCTTGCGGCATCTAGCAGGTTGGTCATATTATAAATAGCCCTAGCGGAAAAATAAATTCCCCACAGATTATGATTTGAGCTACATGTGTGAAACCATAACAGAAGAGAGCCAGAATGAGAGTGTAAGGTGACTTCACAAGGAAGTGACAATCATGAAGTGTTGTTTAAAGGAAATAGACCTGATTTTTATTATAGCCTCTTTGGAATTGGAATTTCTTATCAACAGGATGTTATTATTCTCCAAACATGTTCTACAGTATCCCTATGTTGTTCAGGAAATAAGCTCATACAAAAAACATGGATTTACTATAAGTTTACAAGCAGGTGTTACTGGAAGACTACAAAAGGTCTGTGCATGCAGTGCAGGGACAAACACTTACAGTGTATTGAGGTTCTTCAATTGCCTGAAAGAACCCGGTTGTAAATCCTTGATTTTGTTGAACCTCAGGTCTCTGTAGAAAAAAAAATACGTTAAAATCCAGGGAAGTATGTTGCTACTTTTACAGTAGGTTAATTGGATCCTAATATCCTTGGAATCTTTGTTATGTGTAGCAGACACAGAGTATACAAGTCCACAGCAGAGCAATTATGTAAAAATGATTCGTCTCACAAGAATGCTTTTGTCAAGCCTTAATTAAGAGGGCAGATGTATTTAATTTTTGCTCAAAATAACAAATAATCACAGGGCTGGTGACAGCAGTCAGGAGGTTAGATCATCTTCCTTCTTCAAATATATAAATAGGAGACTGTACACTGACAACAGCGTAGCCTGACATGACTGTGAAATTTGAACATCTCATCTGAACAGTGACATCATGTTGGTGGAAGTCATCTGATATTCAATCGCAAGATGTATTTTGACAAGATTAAGTCTGTAAGTGGTACCAGTCATTCATATGAGGGAAATTTATAGATGTGTAGCCCAAGAGCGAGAGCATTTAATATACAAAATGTGGGGTGGGGTGAGCCACAAAGCAGGTGTGTCAGTTACTTCAGCATCTCCCTGAGTAACACCCTGAATTATGTACCAACATTACTGTTAGCCAATTACCTTACAAAGCAAATATTCTGAGACTGGGTCACACAGACTTTATAGTTTGCTGATTATGCAAAACTGTCTAGACATCTGGGTGATGAGAATCGTGACATTAATTTTTTCAGTTTGAAAGAAAACAGTTTTACCTTTTTTAAATGAGGTCTGACACAAACTTGCATGCTATGAAATCCATCCCAAGCATACAGATTTAATTTAGATGCTATCCAAACCATCTTGTCTGGCTGGGAACCAGTTCAAACTGCAGTTTGCAACTACTTGGGAGTTTTAGTATAGTTTTATTATTTGACATCTCTGCATTTTAGCTTTTATTTATGCATTTTTTAATCAATTTATTTTTCTTCAAGATCACTAGGAATGATCTGTGATAGATCATAGGAAGGTTTATAAGACAGTAGTGAGGTCAGATGTGTTGTGGACTGGAGGCGGGGGCACGAACAAAAATACATATTAGACAGCACAGATAGAACAGTACTGAGACAAAGTGAAAGAGAGGAGAATTAGATGGTTTGGGTATTTACAGAATAGTGCTGCACTATTATTCTAATTGTAATGTCAGATTGTGTGATTACATAACAACGAAAAACTGTGATTTTATTATATTTTATTATATAAATATATGAATGTGACAACCTGCTCTGTGCCTGTGTCCAGTTTGCTCGTTTTCTACACCGCAAATAAAGAGATAAGCGAGTCGCTAGAATGTGTCGGTGAATGTCTCCCTGCTGTGGCTGCTCCACTGTCTGTGTTCAGTGTGTGTGGGAGCAGCAGCCAGAATGACATGTCAATAAGATGAAACAATACTTTTACAACAGCTGAAAAAGAGTAAATAAATTTATACATTTATTTATTAATATATTTATACTCTAGACTGAATAAAGTGGAACCTACACACTGTTCACTCAAATTCTATGGCTCCACACCTTGTAACTGTAACACCATTTCAAAAAAAGAAATATGGTCCAAACAGACATAGAAAGGGACTGACTGACAGACAACTATCATCTACATATAAATTTTGCACACGCTGTAATTACAAAGTAGGCACACACTGCAACCCTAACTGAACCACTTACAAGTAACAACTGCATACAACATTAGGAGCTGGTTTACTAAGATCCCAAAAAGCAACTATTACATTGTGTTTATAATCTTAACGAATGTACATTTTAAATTGTGTGATTGGCATCATAAACAAATGCAGTTGAGGTAGCTGTATTTAAATAAAGGTTTTGTGTGTTTCACTGGTGTTAGTCATGGAGTGTTTGGAGAATGATAACACGTATGTGCTCCTTTATTAAATGCAAGTAATGACTTTACAAATACTCAAATAACAACTAAAATCCAGCAATGTCCATGCTAACCATGTCTTGAGTGGGAAAAAAGAACACCTTAATCAGTCTGCACATTCAAAGAATGTGTGTGCTTACAATTTCTGTACACATGCTTGTGGGCGGAGGGGACAAGTTGCACATGTACACTCTACTCTGCCACATAAACATAGCGTTTAACCTCATTCAGTGGAAACTTGATGTAATGGTCCAAATGATCCAACAGCTCTAGACCTGGATTGCTGGACAGACGTATTTCTTCCATCATTCCAAATATATTCATAAGTGGCAAGCATGCATTCAGTGCTTTCTGTATTAAAGATCTCCTATTATGCAAAATCCACTTTTTAGTCATTTTTATACTCATGGGTGGACAGTGGCCTGTTTTTTTTGCCATTTTCCTATTGGTTAGAATCCAGCACCAGAACAGTTCAATCCAGATTTTCCACCTTGCCAATGTATATCAGTTAGCACGTCATGGCCGTCTTTGGCTAATTATCATCCACCACAGTCTCTGCCAAAGACATGCAGCAGTGTTGCTTGTTGCAAGTGATCAGTGTCTGTTGGTGTCTACAAACGACAAAACGGTAGAAGCAGGATCTGAAGCAATTGGGGATTTATTTGTGTTTTTCTGGATGGGTCCTACAGAGAAGGACAGACACTGCTTTACTATCTCAATGTGAACCTTTACTGAGAACAGCACTGTTAGGAAAACATCCCTCTCCAGGCCACAGACTCCATGTGCAGAGTGCACTGCCCAGACATGTTGAAGCTGGGATTGTTCTGCCTACATGCCTCCAACTCTGAGGGATGAAGCTGCGGAGGAGGGGAGCAAACAGGTTACATGCTGGATAAGGCAGCACCAGTCTGATTTATATAGTGTACACAGAATTTAAAGTTCTGACATATAAACTGGTTTAAAATCAATTCAATTGGGACTTAAAGAAAGATTTCTCCGCAACCAGATTCACATTACTGTGACAGATACCTATCATTTCAGCTCACACACACAGATAGACCCCTCTTAGCTGCAAGCAGGTGAAGTAATTAAGAGTATATAAATCATAATGAAAAAAAGTGAAAACATGTTCAAAATGTTGACTGTGAAAAAATGTTTAAGAAGGAGTAGACAAAAAACATATATGTTCATTTGACCTGGACATGTCAACACACTATACTTTTTAATCACCTAAGACGAAAACCTCAAAAACATTATGCTGACGGTCAGACAGTGAGAGGAGCCCACATGAGCATCAGTCACAGCTACACAGTCAGCGGCTACAAGTCTAGAATAATTCTAGAGACTGTGTTTGAGGACAGTACAAGGAGATGCTGGAGGGAGGTAACTGATGAAGTTATTCCTATTCCTATGATTCCCATAATACTGGAAGATGAGGGTTTCAGAACACTGATCCATGGTACAAGATACACAGACACAAATATTTTTCCAACATGGCCTTTCCACTGCTGTAGTCCGAATGTGCCGTCAAGATTCAACACAAAACTCCAAACGTACAGTGATTTGCTAGATTTCAGTGATTTAAGGTCTTGCCACACTTCTCAATTCAATTTTACAAGTTCTGTTCTGTTACCTTGTAAAGCAGTATACTTTAGTACTTTTAGTAATCATTTTTAAGCCAATATATATATTGCAAGTATTTTTGCAAAATCGCCCACCCCCACTGGACAATTAGCTGACTGCGATGCGAGAGAGACATGCAGACAGGCCAGTACTGCATTTCAATGTGCAAACTGACTAAATTAAAGAAATGCCCAGTGAAAAGTGACTTATTTAGATGTGTTGATGACACTTTGTGATAGTTTCATTTTCTTTAGGTGGACTGGATTTAAAATCGAGGCACCATTGCGCCTGTATTGATTCCCTCATTCATCTCTGCACCTCTCAGCTGATAAAGAAGTGTCAGCAGCGTTTGTTACACACATGCGCTCTTGTAAAAAGCCGATTAGAAACCCGGTTACGTGTTTACATGTCAGGGTACTTCACGTCTCTGGGAGAAATCTACCTAGGAACACTAACCTCCTATCCTGATTACGGAAACCAGGTTTCCCGTTTACATGACAGTTAAGAAATCAGCTTACTCAAGAAAGCCGACTGGAATCAGGTCATCACTTCTTCTGTGCCCAAATTAACACAAGTTGCAACCTCATGAATACAGAAACATTTTTTATGTACATGTATCTGGAGGCTTTAGGTAGTGATGTCCCAATACAGTTACCAGTACTGGCTATCAGGTTCAATACTGCCCTTGTACTAATACTGGTATTTGTAAAATTCTGATATCACTTTATGGCAGAACGTTAATCTTGCGGACTGTTCAAATAACAGAAGCTCTTACTCAGTTTAATGAGTCTTTGCATGTTTAACATCACTGTGGGTTGATGAGGACTTTACTCTTGAGCAAATCATATTGCAAGCAAAACAGTTTCCAGGTTGCACAACAGCCAAGCCATTGTGAATGTATTTGACAATATGCTCCAGGTGAGGGCCATTCTGTTGTACTCTGAGACAGTCCAAAAAACATGATACAGGCCATGGATGATGCTGGGCTGTCTCGCCTGCCCTGTGTCGCTAACCCCCTTCAGCTGACTTAATGAAGGTCTTCTGGTGCAGACAAGTGTTGCTGATGTGTTAAGAATCTGATGGAAAACAGTTGGACATTTTAATCATTTTTGACATTTTAACCTACTTGCTCCTGAAAGACATTTACTAATTGAAATGGGGTGACAGTGCCATTTAACTGAGGAGTTTAATGTAATTTTTTTTGCATGTGAGCAATAGTCCCATGTTGTGTTTTACTTTGTTACAGTCAGAAAGTTAAAAAAATATCTGCTGTTTACAGTGTTTGAAGCTACTGAACTTTTTTAGTAATTGAAGTTTGTAATATTAAGCACTTGTATCAGTACTATCCCACACATTTTGCACTGTATCAGTTCAACCCCACTTCGAGATTTCATCCCGACTGCATTTACTATTGCTCTGGGTGTGTGTGGGTGAGTGTATTAATTTGAACCATTAGCCCTTCTTGGTGACTATGTTGTTCTAGCTCAGTGTGTGTAATGTATCTCACTCCCATGGCTGTGTTTCTTGTAGAGAGGACTAAATAAGGTCAAGCAGAGTGTTGTCTGTGGCAGCAGGGTGTGTTTAAAACATCAGCTGTTGATGGCTGTGAAGGAGAGGCTCAGCTGACAGACTGTCCTGCATTACTGTGTTCTCTGGCATGCACTAAGAGACATTGAAAAGGTGCCTTTGATCATGCCACTCTAAACTGTGCTTGTGTTTGAGTTTTGTCTGCTGTCATGAGAAATTTTGACCTATTCATTATAACCCAGGGTTTCACAAGGCCATCTACACTAGTCAAACATCCTCCTGAGTTTAGGCTGTTTTATGATACTAATTAATTATTTCCACACTTTACAAGTATGAAAGCAAAAATGCATAACTATTTCATTACAATTAATCAGAAGTAATATAGCTATATTTTGTCAGATGGTCTAAATCTACATGGTGATAGCTAATCATCAAGGATATAGAGAAAAGCAGGGGAGAATGGTGATCAGGTCAATTAGGGGTACAAACAGGTGTGCACAACATTTATTGAACAAGGTATTTGTCATACATTCTTTAGGGAAATTCTTTATTGAGTGACTGCTAGAAAATTATCACAAATTGCTTAGCATATTTGTTTCGACACATACAGTATGTGTAATAAATGAGTCTGGTAACTCCCTACAATGCATTTTGACGGCACTTTGCCAAAGAGCTATAAAACAGCAGGGCTAAAAACCCTGCAGGGGCTGACTGACTATTCTAGGCCTATGAAAGCCTGAGAGTAAACAGCTTCACTGGCACAGTAATGACTGATGCACAGGAATTTACAACAATTTCACAAATACAGCATGGGCGGAACAAAGGATAATTTGATCGTTCTGTGAAAACAAAGATCTCTGTAATTAACATACACACGGTGTTAGGCTGATAATTGAATATGAAAACATGTTTTGAAACAAAAAATGGCAGAGCAATGGACTCTTAGAAACGGATGTGTACTGCACGTTACAAATGAATGATTTGTTTGCACTAGATGCATAAACTGGCATAAGCTAAATGCATGGCTTAGACTTCTCAGATGATAATTGGAATGACCTATTTCGACTAGACAATGAAGACAAACTGCTGGCTTTGTTTTGCACACATTGTATCTGAGATGAAACTTCAGGTTCATTGAGTGCATTGAAGGAATTTAGGGACAGTGTAACTCCCCCACACAGGAGAATTACCATATGTATTGGTCAAACATGCTACTATAAATATTTAACATGCCAGCAACTCTACTCAGTGGGCAGACATATTTGTTAAGCTACAAATACGGATCTTTTACAGTCCTTGTGTAATTCATACAGAATTCACCTCAGTTAAACTCAGAACATGAAGTGAACACAAAAGAGCTATGTCATTATGGAAACCAAACAAGGCTTTACCTGTCAAAGTGTCTGTATTTATTTCAACTCATTTCAATGGTAACCAGAGATTTGTCCTCCTCCTGCTCCTCCTCATTTTTTCAGCAATAATAGTCCATGTCTCACACTACTCACTACAGATGCGAGCTTATTAAAAGTTGTACTGACCCATAAATCATATTTTTATCATCATCATCATCATCATCATCATCATCATCATCATCATCATAATCATCATCATGATATGGCCAATCAGATGACACAACATGTTTACAGTTGACAGTAAAAATGAAACTAGGTCAATTTGAACACTAAACTTGAAGATCCATAGTCCAGTCAAGCAACAGAGCTGCACATTAGCTGTCGGATTGAACCAGCAGCAATGGATATCTGCCATTGCAAATGATTCTGCACATCTGCAACCATGACACTCACTCTAAGTTGTTTAAAAATCTTGCTGTGCATTCACCAAGCATATGAATATCATACGACGATGAACTGTGCAAAAGGGGACTATGGCTGCAAGGAAATTATAGAGAGGTTTCTGTAAAGTCTTTTCTCAGCCAGGACAATGAGTTAATCTGGCTGCTGCCAATACAGCCAGCATCTGACCGCCATGTGTGGACCTCTACTCTCATTCTTTTCCTCCTCACTGAGGGAAGTCATTTGGCTTTGTGACACATGCCCAAATGGCCTTGCCAAGTATTCTCGGGTGTGAGTGAGTCATTCTTAGTTGAACAAGAACATGGTTGGCTCCCTGCTTGGTTGGAGAAACAGTGAACCAGGATCTCCAAACATGGCTGCGATGTTGAAATGTATAAGGGTGCTTTCATACTTACAGTGTGGCTTTTGTTAGTGTAAACTAAACTCAAGTTTGTGTTCCCCCTGGGTGCGGTTCGTTTTGTCTGGTGAGAACACGATAGTCGCACTCAGGTGCAGACCGCACCAAGAACCTCCAAAGACCAAAAGCTATAAATCCCATGAATGACTGCAGTTATATGAAGACTTTATTTTCATTAGTTTGTACAGCTAAAACATGCTGCAGGATAAATCATGGACAAATGTGGAGTTATAAGGACGTGCAGACATTTGGTCAGACGACTGTGTGATGTAACATAAAGAATGAACAGGAGAACAACCAACCATAAAATGTTACATAAACAGTAGAAGTCCAGGACACAGGATCTTCTTTCTGTATTTAATTTTTGGTTCCCATGGCAGACACATCTGACCAATAAGCAGAGAGGACGCTCTCACATGATGTATTGTGCTTGGATTTTTCTGTGTAAAAAGAAACCAAACCAAGTAAAGCACATTTGTTTTGTTCAAAACAGTTTTGTCTTGTCAGTCACTGAATATATGACATTCTGAATAAAGTCACTGTTTAATCCAATTATGGAACCCATTTACTTACAGTAATCAGCTTTTTAGGTTGTGGCAGAGATTAAACAGAGGTTTTATTTTAAGACTGATGTATCTGATTAACTGTTGATGACTAACAGATTACTGATGGTTAATGTCTGCTGGCTAAGGGCTTGATTTACTAAGATCCCATATAGTGAGTGCAAGCTTGAAAATTTTGTCTTGTTAGGTTCGTGTTTTGTGGGTGATCTATTAAGAAAAATTGCATGATTGACTACAGGTGCAAACATGGTGGAGGAGGTTGTATTTAAATGAGTATGCTGCATGTTTCACCAGTGTTATGGACTGCATTAACATGCAGTAAAGAAATCTGATTACTCAGGGAAACCAGGTTTCTCTGGTAATCTGCGAGTTTACATTGGAGTTAAGTGACCTGATTACGGGAAATCCACGTATATGTGGAGCAGAAGAGTAATCTGATTTCTCCCCTAACTCAAGCTTTTTCTGGAAGCACGGTTCACAAATTTGAAGTGTACAGTGATTGTAGATGTGTCGCAATACAATGCACAAACTTACTGAATGAATCCCCTATCTCGACTACATAAACCAGGTTTGCTGTTTACATGACAGTTAAGAAATCAGCTTACTTGAGAAAGCTGACTGTAATCAGGTTATTGAGTTCCATGTAAATTCACTGATGGAGTATTTGGAGAGTGACCAGAGAAAACACAAGAGCAAATTCAATCCAGACGAGTTAACCGTGTTAGTGGAAGAGGCTAATAATCACTTTGATGATCTACAGCATTAAAACTTATTACAAGAAGAATCGCTGTATGTCCTGAATGCAGGAAACCAGAGTCAGCAGACATTCTGGTATTGGGGGCATAGCGTGCATGCACACACTAGAGATGTATGGATCCAATATTAATATTGGATATTGACTTTAATCTTGCCTAAAGGGCTAGATCCGGACTCAGATAATGTATCATTAGTGAAATGCTAGGCTTTTGGTTAACGGGGCACAGTAACTCATTCAACCATCGTAAGTCTATAGCAAAATATATCCAAAAGACGATCATTAGACAGATAATATGTTTGTATTTTTTTCTTAGCATTGCAAAAATATTAAAACAAGTGGTGAACATGCATTTTAGACCAATTCTTTATTTTATTTTTTATATCTTATTTGTTCAACGCAAAGGTGCGTTCATAAAATAAGTCCTCATTCTATAAATCAAGTGTTGTTGTCGTACACTCACATCTTTAGTAAATCAGGTCCTATATTGCTTAAAATTTCTATTCCTAGGTACCCTTAAGAACAGTATCCTACAAATTGACTTTTTTGAACAGCAGCAAACTTTGCAACTAATTTACTTTGGAATTAATTTAGAAGAATGGGAAATAGTGTTCCCTGAAACTCACCAGCTGTTCTGCCCTGGATGTGCACAAGAAGGGGCCAACAGAGTTCCCTTCAACAGCTAGTTCCCAAACTGCCTGTGCAAATGAGCAAAGCTTTGAGGATTTTTGGCTTTACATTCCATAATGTAGCAGAGCCTCACAAACTCTGACTGCAGCAAATGCCACACAATGAAACTCCACTTTCTGTCCATGACTCACCAGTAGTGTCATTCAGTCACCAGACCATTGATTGGGGGCACTGATCATTATGATGGGTCAAAGATGTTGAGACATTTTAACAAAGAACAATGCGCAGCCACTGGCCACCAGTTTCTAACCCCCACTGAAATGCTTTATTCACCTGCACCTACAAACACTCATGACCAGGACATTGTTCACATTACGCTGTCATGCATCCAGCACACAAGTATCAAACTGAAAGCTAGAACTACACAGAACAACCATATATTTTTAACCTTCTACAAACATTTGAAGCACTTGGTTTCAAAACACTTACTACTGTGAATTGAGAACATCCTGTCTCTATGCTGCACTAAACTAACTGAATAACATAAATCGGAATACAAACTGTGTGAGTGGCATGTTCTCAGGTGTGCAGACATATACTTACAGTATAATGATGATGATAATAATATTAGTAATAATAGTTGATACTTTGTGTATAGTTTGAATCTAGAGTCACAACATTTTAACAATTTATAGTGTTTTATTAACACTATATAACACCACAATAAGCAAACATCTAAAATGTTCACTAACCAGTGAACTAAAACTCCTCCCTCTCACTAACAAGCTTTGATTCTATACATCATACCAGGTGAGATTTGTCATGTTTTTCAAGTTAATATCAGTAAAACAAGTGTTCATATTGTTTGTAATTGATGTTAGCAAAACAGTGCAAATGTAAAAGTAATATTTTCTCAGACTCAAATCGCTGAGAAGATATGCAGCAGTGTCATTAAACACAGAGGAAACATTTATAATAATGACTCATACAGAAAGTCCCTTGAGTAAACAGCTGAAAAACAAATGTAGGACAGAAAAAGCCAGAAATCTGGGGAAAAAATTCCATGTTTCCTGGTCCAAGTGTCATGTAGAAAAGTTCTTGGCACATAGCCTGTGTGCAGTAGTATTTCTGAGCCAAGGCTTTTATTGTCCACTGCACTGGCTCAGAGGAAACAGAACTGTTTCAAGTAGCTGAATGCAATACCATTTATTGTTTGAAACTACTCATTATTGGCTGTTAGTTAACCATCTTTTTGTTCATTATCTGAACAGTGATTCCTTCCAAACATGTATCTACTGAATCTTTATGGATAGAAAGCTATACGACTCATACCCTAAAAAATGCCTTTAGTGTTGTTCAACTGAATCTCCAAACTCTAACAGGCAATACAAAGATAAGCAACACCTCTGCGTGTGCTGTCATTCTAGTGTTATGTTGAGCATGGAAAAACCCCAGTGACGTCCCTATTGCTGCTGTATTGACAACTGACCTCAGAAGAATGTAGACAACTAAATTAAGGCTTGATCTTATACAAAAGAATGTTAAATAAGAAATTAAGCAAGAACACAGGTTTTAAAAGAAACCGATAAAGAGGAACATAAAGGTGTATTTCAATGTTTAACAAATAATGTTATATAGTGTTACCCAAAATAAAGTAAGTAATAAAAGTGAGAACTACTTCACCTTTCTATTATGTTAAACCATGTGGAAGGAGAAATGTGCCTTTACCTGCTGCATATAGCACAGCAAGAACCTCCTCACATACTGTTACTCCATTCGGCAAAGCTCTCATGATATTGAGGGAGACATAGCGTAGATCGCTCAATTTCTACAATGTGACTTAAAAGCTAAGCAAAAATGGGAAATCCACTTAAATGACTCACAGTACAGGATTCTTCATACAACACGCACATCTAAATCCATGTTTCTATGTCTATAACTTCATGTTATAACGCTATGATCTTTCACAGCAAACAAACCACAAACTGCAAGAACGCAATGACTCGTCCTCACATTTAGACATTCCTCACCACAGTGCTTGGTGTAAAGGGCCTGCCTACTGCAAATAACCAGTGGTTTGTCGTTGAAAATTTTGTACAGCGGCTTGAGGGAAAGCAAGGTAGGAACTGCCTTCATGTCCTGACATGACAGCTGTTATGGGGGAAAACACGTGACTGTAGCTTCAAAGCTTACCAGCATCAAAGCTCCTGGAAAACCACTGCATGTTCCCCTGCACTGATCACATCTCTAACACATAGGACCCATCCTACAGCAGATCTAGACAATCATTTCATTGTTATAATGAAGGGTGGGCTTTCATTTCTCCTTTTGGGGGTATCTGAGCAGGGCTGCACTATAGACTCCCTCCTGTGGGCTGTGGGCTGACCCCATATGGTGAAGGAAAAAGGATAATTTTGAGTATGCTGCTGTGGTACACACTGCCTGAGTTGCCCCTTTGTCCCCTTGGCATGCAGAATGAAACTCTTCACAGGTCCATGCGTCATTGACTGAAAAGGCCAATTATAGACAAAGACTGACACATATTTGGGAGATTGGACAGATCTCGATATTGTGTCCTCCTGTTCTGTCTCTGAGCATTTGGCAAATTTAATCAAGAAAGCAATTGGCTAACTGTAGGAACTGAGTCCTAACAGCACAGATTCACACATCTAGTAAAGTCTGTTCAGACAGATTTTCAATTGCCCTTTGTTTCAAATCAGAGAAATAGTTAAACACAAAGTTTAACCTGTACCACAAACCCACCCCAGCACCATGACAGCTTTTCTGACTGCAGAGAAGGAAAGGCTAAGAAACAGTTAACATGTTATATCCCCATCACAGCGTGGTGATTCATAGTCAAAAGTCTCATTGCTGTCGCTCTGAACGAAGGTCTCCTCAACAGTAACACCCGATGAAGTTAGATTTTATTGAAATCTAACTGCCTCAGTGAAAGAGATGTTAACGCCTGGTATGCTTCCTCACACAAACACTTATGCAGGGACTTCTATTGAAGAGCCCATAGCTTCCAGCTGACTTCACAGTGTGCCCTAAATACAGTGTTCACTAACATCTCCTGCCAACTGCTGGACTCAGTGGCAGGTGTCAAAATTGTGAAACTTAGGCTTAATAATAAGATACACAATGCAACATGTTATCATTTCCTAACGCTTTTGTTGGAATATTTCAGTTTTCAACATTCAAAAGTTTCGCTTCAAAGCCGTAATAAAAGCAACTGTTATAACCTTATCAGACAGTAAAAACACGCACAGGCTTTCCCTGAAGTTACATGCTTTATGTCTAACTGGTACTCGTTGCTTTCTTGTCCGGTGTGGCTCGAGGGCCGGTTCCCGTTAAGATTTAAGGAAAATGCTACTTACAGTATGGTAGTCTGAGGAGGAACTGCTGGCACGGTTTCCAAGTTGAGATGCATGCATCTCACGGTGGTTCTGAAGCATAAACAGCGACTCGGACAACAAAGTGACACCTGTGGTCCTCCAGTAAGCAGTAACACAGCCACCGCGAGAAGACACGGAGGAAAGAGCTGGTCAACCCGGAGCGCCATTGCTAGCATTGAGCCGAGCAGAGCACAGACCGCTAGCTGCCCCTCACACACCAACAGCAACTTAGCTCCAACTGGGAGAGAGAGGGAGAGAGGGGGAAGTGGGGCAGTGTGTTATGGGAAAAGGAAGTCCAACAGAAAGTTGAGTGGGATAGAGTTCGGTGTTTATCTTAATGTCATGCAATCAGGCACAAATAGGAAGCTCAACTTATTTGTCCCCAGCCATCATTTCTATATTCGGTTTGTTCATAAAATTGCAAATTGCCATTTGCGGAACTGCAAATAAACGAAACAGCAAACAAAACATGTCTATGGGGCCTTAAAATCACATCACTTGTAACGTTAAACCATGTGTACAACACTTCTAGTGTGTCATACTAACTAAGTCTGTTAAGGCCTGCGCCATTAAGGCTATTTTCAAAATGCCCTCGGGTACATTAGTGTGTTTCAGCCTGACACACAAGCTAGCGGACTAGCGTTAAATCACAAGTGGAAATAACCTCCAAAATAGCAGATGGCAACACTTTAATATACCCAATTAACGCCTGCATTAAAAAATTAGCATTTAATTTCGAGTATCTTGGTAGAAAACATTTAAATGGGAGAAACAAAAGTGGCTGTACCTTAATTTAGCTAGCTGACTGAAAAAGAGCTAGCATTACTTTAGTACACATAAAAGCATTGTAGGCCTATAGGTGTAAAATGAAGTGGACTGAAACGTAGGTTACTTGACTGAAATAATCAGCAGGCGAAATGTGTAATAAAAATATTTATTACTATCATATTACTATTTACACACAGTTGTGTAGGGTAGGTTTAATAATTCATAATGAGACAGCAATGGAATAATAGACACACTTAGCAAACCACTATTTTAATTATTACAGGAAAGACTGTAGTGTATTTCTAAAAAGCTGAAAGTGGCAAGAAATAAGTAATAAATGCAGAGAAGCTTTCCATTCAGTGGGCACCCAGTAAAAATAATTGAACTATGTCAACTATGGCAAATATTTTAAGGCCGTCTAACTTGTTAGGTGATATTTAGCAATAGCAAATTAGGGTTAGCTGACTTAATAATTACATAACCATAAAACATTTGCTGTCAGCTTACATAATGTCTTGCATGACATTGAAGAAATACATTTACCTACCAGTGTGTCAGTGAACAATGTTAAGCCAGGCTAATTCCAATCAGGTTAATGAGCATTTGATTGATCACAGGTGTGTGTGATTAGCCTACTGTCCAGCCAATCAGAAACTGGAGTACATCTGTATAAATGACACATTTTATCATAATAACGTCTATGAAGTCACAATGTTCACCTATGGCAATATTAGTACACAACAGTGTTTGTAATGTGAGTTTGCTGTCATCTGCTGGTGAATGTAGGAATATCAACATTATCAGGACAATAGAAGACAAACCTAAAAATCCTGAGACAATTACTATTACTATATGTTTTTGATTTAATGGATCACACAGAATGATGTTGCATAGTAATGATTTTCAAATATGAATCAGTAGTTTAGCTGAGAAACCATTCATTGGCTACTCTACATTAAGTTCCTTGATTTTCTAGCTCGTACTAATTATGTCACTCAATGACCCGTTCCTCATTCAACAACCCATCATGTACAACCTCTAAGTTGACTGCTGGTTAATTTCCAAATTAAGAATCGACTCAGCAGCAGACAGCCTCCTGATTGGTCTATTGTATTAAATTGGACCCCTGCTCAGCATCATTCCACATCCACACGTTCATGATTGCTGCATTGTGTGGGTGAGAGGTGGCTGTGTGTGCTGCTGCTGGCACCCTGTTGTGTCATTGTTAGCATTATACCTCTAACAATGCTATCCCTTCACTATTGTTAGCATTTCTACTGGAGCCTGGAGGCGCTGATTAAGTAGGAAAGCATTGTTTCAGCATATTGTTGTTTCCACAATAAACCAAGACATTTCCTGGGATATATGATATTTTATCTGCAGGGAGCTAAAACATTTAACCCCATCAATACATGGGTACATTTTCTCCTAATGGACACCAACAGAACTTCCCATTAGCTCGATGTGAGTTGACTAAATTTCAAACTTTGTTTATAAAGCACAACAGATTGGAAAGTTTGAAATAATACCACACTATGTTCACCTCAGCACATTCCTAATAAAAAGAGAGGATTGAGACCCAGAACGATGAAAGATGAGACCCGCCTGTTGGCATTTAGATACAAACCATATGCCATGCAGTGTGTGCCTAAGATGTGTGTAGTCAGGGGGTTTTCCATGTGGGGAGCACCTAAGACAAACACCACAGAGTTCCATGTGATATGCAGGATTCTGTATAGTCTGCCCCCTGCTGTTTCAAGGTGTACTAGAAATATATATGATAGAGAAGGAAAGGTTCACACAGAATAGGTGGTCATGGTCTTTTTTAAATTCTCCAGTGTGAAGTGTATTGTCTTGACTAAATCACTAATTGAATTGTAAAGCTGGTGGCACAAATTCAACAAAAAGTGTAATTCATCTTAATTAGAGGAACCTGGCACACCGCTAGTTCGCATCTTTTTAGGAAATTAGGTTATCATCGGCACATTTGGAGAGTATCTCAGCGAAAGCTGCATCTTGTGTGAAGTACAGGTTGCATTTGCTGACATCTGCTGGTGGTGATAATATGCTGCGGCTTCCGGAGGCTCAATCTGTGGCAAACGCAAAGGAAATGTTTTGACAGAGCTCTGGCAACACATTTTTTTCTTTATTCAGAGTAAGATGTGTCAACATCCAGCATGACAAAAATTGTACAAAGTTCACAATTTATAAATGAAATATCACAGCAACTTGTGATCTCACACATTTATAGCAAAATTAAAATGTCAACAAATCCATGCTGTGTAGTACAAAAATAAATCAAACTTCAGTTCCACAGAGAGCACAATAGTTTATACAAAATCCTGTCTTTGTTAATGGTCACTGAAATCAATCTTCAAATGAACTGGCTCAAATAAAATAATAAACTCTGATGAATTCACAATAATTTCTATGAAAAGTCAGCATTCTAAATATGTGACAACCTCTCTGTGTTCTCTACAGATAGTCACAGATAACTCTTTTCAGATTTGTTATTTATGTACCAACATCAGATGAGCGGCTGGTTTGTGCTTTAAAATCCCCTTTTCCGTTTTTACTGATAATGAGAATTAATTCAAAAACTGGTACTAGCTATTACTCTACTGAAGCATTACTATATTGGCAAAAAGCTGCAGACACGATGCTGTGGAAAAAGGCGTATGCAGTCATGGACGATGGGTAGTAGAGTCCTGAAAGAGGGCAGTAAAGTACAGTAGATGATGAGATTCAGTCAGGTGAACGACAAGCACCTTTTGCATTAGCTCTCAAAAAGGCAAAGTCCGGACATGAGCTCTAACAGCTAGAACAAACAGAACTGTCGGGGTGTGTACAGTCAGGCGTACAGGTGTGACGCTGGATTGTATCGCCCCTCGAAGGCCTTGTTTCACCAAGCCTTCGATTCTTCTGCTTTTTTTTTAAAAACCTTGAATTGATTGACTATTTAATCCTTTGTACAGTGATTAGATATAAAGTGCTGCTGGGGGATAACTTCATCTTCCTAAAACATAGCAAAAACGAAAGAACATTGTTAATGTTTTTACACTTGATAATAGCCTACAGTATAACTGCTATGGTTAGAATCAACCTCTTCTCTGATTTCAAGTCCCTGTTCTTCACCTCTCAGTGGTACTAAATCCACACCTACAGTGGCTCCAAGCAGTTGGTTCCTCCAATCGTGTGCCAAAGAGGTCACCTGGTACATTGCACGGCGCCGTACGTAAGGATAATATCTTCAAAGGACAAGTGCAAATAGTCTACTGGCACATAAGTGGGGACAGTGACCCTGTAAGTCCCGCTGTCGTACATAAATACTCTTTACAAAAACCCTCTGAAACCCTCCTTTTAGGCTCTCGGGTACTGCTTTTAGTTTCTGTAAGAACATCAAAACATGGAAACGAAGGTGTCCCTGTGCAAAATTGTACAGAAAAAAAGTGGAACTCATATACTTTCGCTTCTACAACGCAATGTCCTGGTTCCCTCCTCTGTTTTAAAAAGACTTTTTGTATTAAAAGATTTGTATAAAAATCAATATTTTACATAGGCTATATTAAAAAGATTCATGTTACCCCGCTATGCTTATAAACAAGAAATTGCATATACCTAACCTTTTTTTTCTGTTGCAGATTGCATCCCGTACCTATGATAAACACATGATTTTATTTTTATATTGCTGAGCCGTTATACTTGATCCTAGCGACGCAAGTCTCAGAATTGAGCAGATTTGATACTAGAAAGGCTAGAAAGTTATCTCTATAGGTTATTGTCTTTACACATCATTCCTATTGGAGAATATTTAAGGGCGTGAGCATGTGAACGTATGCACTGCACACACCTGTTCCTCTCGGAATTAATTGGCTCTCCTAGATAATGGGATTTCCACCATCGGGTTTCCGTGTAATGATGTTTACAATATAACTGTTCATACATACATTCATACATACATCAGGTCAGTTCTCCTCTCTGGATTCATTTACAGCACCAGTTATAGATGCCCCCCACCTACAGCTACACGTTTTTTTCCCCATCTAAACAAAACACAAATGTTTCTCAAGCATCATCAGAAAATAAAGCAATTCGCAAACCAGTTCTTGCTCTTGAAGAATCCACACGCAAGAAGAAGACGAAGAAGAAGAAGGGGAAAAAAAACATCTAAAATCATCATCAAGTCCAAAATCCCCTCATGAGAGGAGGAGAATGAGCTGCTTCCTCTTTGCTTGTAGTTTTTTTTTTTGTTTTGTTTTGTTTTCATGATTTTACTGTCCAGGTTTTTTTGTCAAGCAATAAAAGTTGCGTTCCGTTATGGTTAGCTTACTTTTCGGAAATATACACTAAAAATGTGCATACATGAGCAGCTAGAAACATTACATGACACTATGTCAGCTCATATGAAAACGTACAAAATGTGAATGTCCTCAAAAACTATTTTGCGGGCATGTTTTTTATGTTCTTCCTCAAAGCAAGACCCAAAAAGAAGAAGGAAAAAAGAAAAGAATTATTATTATCTTGAGGTTTTTCTACGCATAATACCTCTTTTTTTGAGCAAACAGAATTTAGAATATTTAACACTACAGAAGTTACTGCACTGAACCGAGGAGATCGAACCATCACTGCCTGCTTGTATGTGGATTTATACACCACCTACACCTGCCAAGGGAACAGAAGTCTCCCTTTGCTGAATGGTTACACTTGGATCCCTTGAACAGCTTGCTTGATATTCTCCAACAGGGCTTTGTTTTCTGGGCTCTGGTACTGGTCTTGATTTGCGTACATGTCCGTTAGAGTGGTCACGTAGGCGTCAAAGTTCTGCTCGCTTATTGGCTCCTGCAACAACATGGCACAGATACAATTAGAGGAAGACAACAAAATACTTGCTTCCATAGTTACAACAGTATTAACTAAGGGTTTAAATGATGTGAGTCATTGACTTACTTGCTGGTGCATCTGTAAGCAGCTGTTGTTCCTCAGAGGAGGCTCTTTGTGTGTCAGTGGTTTCTACAGAAAGAGAAGAGGCACACATTTCTTTTTGCTTGTTACGAGAAGCTAAGTGAGTTATTCTCACATTTTACACACTAGGTGGCAGAATTTGATGCACACACACACACACACACACATACACACACACGAGCCACACATTTAAAGCATTTTGTGGTGGACAAAGCTAGATTCTCTGTTTTCTGTACTGACAAAAGTATTTGGCCACATATGGAGGGATAATGGTATGGGGCTGTTATCAGGGTTTAGACTAGGCCCCTTAGCCCAGTGTAGTAACACTGATTCAGCACACCAAGACACTTTGGACAATACTGTGATTTCAACTTTGTGGCAACAGTGTGGGGAAGGTGCTTCTCTATTCCAACATGACTGTGGCCCAGTGCACAAAGCAAGGACTACAGAGGCATGGTTTGATGAGTTCAGTGAGGAAGAACTAGACTGGCACGCACAGAGCCCTGACCTTAACCCCATCCAGCACCTTTGGGATCAACTGAAACAGAGATTGTGAGCCAGGACATCTCGTTCTGCAACAGTTACTGACCTGATAAATGCTCTACAGAATAAATGAGCACAAGTTTCCACAGAATCACTCTAAAATCTTGCGAAAAGCCTTTGAAGAAGAGTGGAGAGGTGACCAAATACTTTTGTCCATATAGGTGTTAGAACACTTAGTATGTGCGGACACATACTGACTGTCCATCACAACATAATAACTGCCAGGTGGTATTAATGTTGTGACTGATGGCTGTACATTAACAATGCCAGGTCAGCCAGTGGCATCAGACTGACCCACTGCTGGTATTAAAAGATGTTATGTGTAAATTCTCACACCACTATCTTTTATCTGAACTGCTGATGAAATATAAAGCAGGGATATGATAGAATGTTGAGTATGCTGCACTTCACTTCACTCCTTTGTCAGTTAATGGTAACTGATCCATCATGAAAGAATGGCATTGTGAAGAATATAAAAGGACAAAATAGTGTGTGATTACAATGAAACTCTTAGAATAGAAATACTTTTAGCATTATCTTCAAGAGCAAGAGAAAAGGATAACATAATGGCAGATTGAATAAGGTGTTTGATGCATGGATATTTTGTTGTAATAAATCTTCAAAAATCGTCAGACAGAATTAAAATGACCACAAGGAAACCACATTGCAACACACTTTACAATCAAGGCTGTAATCATCATACCTCTGTGAAAGCGCATTCAAAACCCCAACACAGACTGTACACTCTTTTGTATAACCTGAGGTTGCTACCACTGTGACAAGCTACATGCTGAATCAAACCTCATTTCACAACTCCCCCTTGCTGTTGGAAAGACAAGCAATGCTCCACATGTTAAGACTAAGCATGCACAATAAGCTGCTGTTAAATACACAAATAAATGAATGAGCTGCTTTAATGCTATGGTTTGCTACATTCTGCAACTTGCCGGCTTGCCGTTCCTGGTGGCCCTTACCATATGAGGGAGCTGGACATTAGCTAAACTGTTAATCAGTGACTGGCTGAGGTTGGCCAGCTCATGCAGGAGAGATTCATTTTGCTGTTCAATCACCTTGTTTTCCTCCTCTATGGACTTCAGGTTGGACTCCATTGTTGTAATCTGAGGAGAGGAAGGAAGGCGACGGGACGTTAGAGCGCGGCTGCACCACTGCCGCTGCCGGCTGAGGTACAAACACGAGCGGCGGAAGCGGCAGGAAGTAACTTACCTGCGTTCTTAGTTTGATCATGTCTGCTTCCACTTGTGAATTAGATTCACTTAAATCTTTGATTTCCTCATCCAGCTGTTTGATCTCCTCCTCGTGTTCTAGCCCTGCAGACGAGGAGCAGCATTAGCACTGACACTTCAACCTCAGTCTTCACTTAGAAATTCCATTAACAGCCTTTATGCTTAGACTGAAGTAATTAAAAATGTCACAATGTGACTGTAGCTGTGCTGGACGCATGTGTGACTGTCTTCTTCTCTTCAATAGAACCAAGGCAGGGCATTTCAGCTGATTAAGACTCAAAAAGCTCACAGACAAATTACAATTATTATTATGATCTTGTCACATGCCTTTATGTAGGGTGGAAATTCACTGCAGTTCAGGGTGAAGTGTTAGGAAAACAGATGGAGCATAAAACCACGAGCTAGTTCACATATTCCCTGTCTGATTACTGCCATATAAGCCCAGCTCTGTTCGTCCAGATTGGAGCCACTCTTCTCATTATTTTCTGCCGGCTTCTGAATGGCAGTTTATTTCCAATTTAAACCTTTACTCAGATGCTGCTCGCCACACACACACACCCTTTTGATTGGTTTATTATGTGAAATTGGAACTCTGTTCAGAAAATCATTCCCACGTCCACGTTCTTGATTGGCTGTATTGTGTGAGTGAGTGGTGGTTGTAGTTACCATTGCTGGTACGCTGCTGCTTTATTGTTAGCATTTCCACTCCGGAGAGCCTGGCTTTCCTCATGGCGGAGGTCGCACGTGGACAACCTGACAGACTGGAAGAAGCAACAAGACGGAAGCATTGTTTCATTATAATAACACACATACACACACATACACACATATACACTCCTGGGCTTTATATGCTGTATAAGGCTGAGAAGAAATATTTCACCTGAGTCAGTGTTAAAGAGACTCCAGTGGATTAGTATTGCACTTAAAGGAAGTTGGAAACTCACAATAAAAGCATTAAAAATACCCTGACTTTGACTCTCTGATATGGCACATTAAATGCAGCACATTTGTAGTCTGATAAACCCCCCATTCCTTCAGTTTGTTACAAGCAAACCAATCTTACTGCAGAAAATCAGCAGGATGCCAGTTTACAGCATCAGCCGTACTCATGAATCTCTCCACACACATCTTCAAATCTACAGCTGTCGCAGAAAGATGGTTAAGATGGTCTCCCCATATGCATATTTTCTATTGTTATATTGTTAATACAGTAAAATAACTAGTTGTTTCTGTAACACAAATGTTATTTATAAATAGCTTTAGCAATAAGAAATTAGTGAAATGACACTGATTCCTTCTCCTTTATTGAAATTTGAAAATTCTGGATTTATGAAAATGTTAGTCACAGTATAAATGTTACCGCTGCACATGGTTTAAAGTTTTTATGTTGTGTCTATATTGCTCTGAATTGAGTTGTGATGTCATCACACCATACTTGTAGGTAGCCTCTGAAAGCCAATTATTTTTATATCAGCTTCTTTCAATTCAATATTCAGAATCTGAATTCAGATCGCTGAACGGTTGGAAATTAAATCTGATCACCCACACAGTCCTGATAAAACACATTAGCTAGAGTTAGACTCACTTCATGAATAATACATGAGGATGTTTTATCACAAACTTAGTTAAATTCAGATTTAAGGTGAGCACAGAGAAACTTTCCCTAGTCAGCAGATGAATAATAATAATAATAGACAGAATAAACATCCTGAGAAGTGAAGCTTAAACACTAAGCAAAACACAATGTGAGTGGAAGGGGATCTATATAGATTGTATGCATACTGGGAGTTATGTAGTACAGCAGTCATGTTGAATACTCACCTTCGATGTGTCAGGAAACTGCCGCTGACGTGACCTGAGCCGTCACACCCTGGCGTCGGACAGGACATGCCCTCCGTCTTGCCAGACTTCCATGTGAACTGAATGCCGTTTAGATAGCCATCCTTTTGTCTCTTGGCTGCTATGGGGCATCCTGATGCGCTTCTGTGGGATGCGTACTTGCCTGTCACATGTCCCTGACCATCACAACCTGGGACTGGACATCTAAGGGGGGAGTAGAGTGAAATGATCGTTTATTTCTTTACAAAGACTGACCTGCTGAGTCTCAGCTGCTGGCTCTCCTGTATACACTACAGTCTGTGCTTCCTATATACAAAACATTTCATTTTTCTGTTTCCCTCTATCGTCTTTTCTTTGATATAAGATATGATCACCTTATTTTAAAGCTGTCCCAGTGGCATCCTTATCACATTTTTGGAATGCTGACAGTGCATCAACACCAATGCACCAGAGCTAATCGGATGCAATAAGGCAGTAAATTATTCCAAATGTCAAGCTGCGTGAAATGGATTATGGCTAAAGCTATAGTAGCATCAGTTGTGAACACATCAGTTCTGTCTGCAACTAGCAGTTAACTGGTTTAAGCTTTTTAACACCAAAAAAGACACAGTGGGTGTTATATGGTCTGCTGTCAACTACACTTATACCTTCTAGTAAATTCTAGACCAGAAATCATAACAATTTGCTTGATATTTCAAATATGGCTGCCACAACAACTTTGCATTAGGTGAATCATTCCTATAAAACTGTGTTTTACGTATAAAACTGTGGTATTCCTTTGCGCACTGGTGCTGAGTGTTTCAGGTGCATTAACTATGAATAAATCAATTAATTACAAGAAAATCTAATAAACATGGTTCATTTTCACTTCAGTTTCTTTACTATTCTTTGTCCATCACTTTTGATATTGTGAACAAAGGCATAAATTGTTTTTCCTGAGTAAATTAAACCTAAAGCCTATACTTTAGGTGCTGAATAGTGTTGCTCTTGCTCTACTGTTCTGCTAGCCTGTCCCATGACTGCAGCTTTCCTCTGGAAGCTGGTTCAAACCATAAATGTTTCAGCTGTCTGAATCAGATATCTGCTCACAACTGTGCATCAGTGACCTGGGAGCCAAAACGACAAAACCTGGCAAACAAATCTAGCAAACTGTGATGAGAACCACGCGTGTTGCTGCAACAGTTCAGAGAAGACCAGCCGAGTGCCATCCAAGAATACATGACACCCAGCAGAGAGAGCGTGGCTGAGTGCACAGATGTGTTTCATTCCACAGTGGCAGAGGAGGTTACGAACTGTAAAACTGGGCAGGAGTGGTAGAATTTAAATTAGCAAAACCTTGACCAGTAGTTGTTATGTCTTTGGCCTTATGCATGACTTAGAGAAAAGCTGCAAACCCTTCTTAAAATAATGTAACAATAATCAGATTAATGGATTTGAACTGTTGATTAGGCAAAACTATTTGTATGAATTGCAAAACACTTTAATGTCAGTAAATATGTGAATAACTGTCCTCAGAATCCAGCAGAATGACAAGATTGAGAATGGTCAGTGTGCTGTTTGTGCTCTGCACCACCAGAGAAATCAATGCAGCTGCAGGCCTGATGCCCAAGCAGCCCATTGTGGAATTTAGGTTCAGTCCAATCAATCTCTCTCTGCCTCTATCTCTCCCTCTCTGAGTGCCTCTCTGTCTTTCCTTACGGGTGTGTCTACAGGAGTTCACCAGAGACCACAGAATCTTCCCCCTTGAAACTGCTACAAGCTTGCACTTGTGAAGTTTCTCGTGCACCACCTCCTGATTTCTGTTGAACCTTTACACTCATAGCACATTTGTCTTGTCAGAGCTAACACTGACATATTTCTGCTTGCACTGGTGCACGTCAAAGAGCAACATACTGATTTCTAATAAAGTCAATTCCAGTCATGTTGCCATTTACACAGCTTCTGAGCTTCATTTTAAAACAGGAAAATGAATGTGTAAATGTGATAGCTGGGACCAGCGAGCAGTGATGGTAGGAGGAGGAAGGGTTTCCAAATCAGGGTTTTAAAGGGAGACAGAAGACTGATGATCAGTGTCTGTACTGTACCTGATAGGCTCCTGGTCCTCCTTGTTCTCTTTACTGTGGATGATCTTTATCCCACTTTTCCTGGCCCGCGGACACCCTGAGAGACTGCAGATAAATGACAGTGTTACAAAGCTAAGGCATACAGTGTGTGTGTCTGTGAGAGAAAAAAGGAGAACCAAAGTAAGGGCAGACTTCAGCAATATATGCAAAAAAGACACATTAATGTATGTACTGCTGTAAAGTGTGTGTGTGTGATGTACCTTCTGTGTGAGGCGTAGTTGCCAGTGATATGTCCCGACCCATCGCACCCTGGTGTCGGGCACCTGGGGCAGAAAACACAAAAAGGGCTCAGGGTCTACAGGATTTCCAACAAGCAAACAAACAATCTACAACTAATCAATGAAAATTAAAACATTTTTTTAATTTGTTTAAAGATTTCCTGAAATAGCTGGACAAAGCAAACATCACTAATACATAAGGATATAGTGTAGTGTGTAGTGCTAGGGACTATTTTCAGTGGGGGAATAATACACATTTTGTGCTCTTGAGTGTTCAGGGACAGTGTGAATGGGACTGAGTGTGTTGCCGTTAATGGAGGAACATGTCACCCGGTTCAGTGGTGTGGCTCATTGGATAGTTTCTGAATAACAATAGAGCACCACACAACACTTGTTAGTGGATTTTCTGACAATAAGAAATACATATCATCAGTCTCATCCTTTTAATAGGATTCCATAAAAGGCGATGATATAGAGCTTGATGCAACTATACTGGAGGAGGCTCAAATATGGAATATGTAGTAGTTTTAGTGCTTTACCATTTTATGCACTTGTGTGAACTAACACTAACAAGTCTGACCTTTCTCCAGGCAGAATGAGCAAGAAATACAAATCATACACTCAGTCAAACACAACAGTCTTGCAATAAATCCTCTTCTATGTAGGTGATAATGTTCTGTTGTGAGGTACAGTAAGCGCACGCGCACGTGTGTGTGTGTGTGTGTGTGGCAGTGGGTCATCTCCCATCTTACTTGAGCTCTTGCGCGTTGTTGGCCAGCATACTTCGAATGCTTTTATCAGCTAAAGGGCAACCTGAGAGACTGAAAAATACAGCGGTGGAGCATTAGTTTCACCAAAATGATAAGACTTCCCAGCAACACAGAAGAGTCTCTCAGCCCACACTCACGTCTATAAAAAAAACAACAACATGCATACGTAACACATCGACAAGAAAATGCAAAAAAAAAAAAAAAAAAGCCATGGTGCAAGTGCGGGGAGTTGATCAGAAAAAAGCTAACTCTCAGAGTATTTGTATTCATATGTAGCAACATTGTTTTCATGCACATTCTGCTTTGCAGTGCGTTCAAACAGGACTGAGTGAATAAAAAAATAGTGAATTATCATATGCAGTTGTTTTTAAAGACTACATCTGTGTGAGGAAATCGTGAGCTTTTACAGGGGCAATCTCATGTACGTCGAGCCATGTCTGCCTGCAGAGTTATATCATTCAGTCCCTGCAGGCTCATCTCACACCACAACACTCAGCAATTCTGCTGAAGTCTTCTGGAACTGAATGGTAAATGCTTAGTCTGCATCGCAGTGTGAGAAGGGTCTGGAGAACTGAACAACATCCGCTTAGAAGATGTTACACACAGCCCATCGAGTAATAGTTTTAACCCAGGGTTTAGCTTTAAAATGAGCACATTTTCAATCTTTAATTATTTAGTCTTTTGATACCCATGTTTCTGGACATTAAGTGGTCAAATGGCTATTAACAGGTGTTTGACAGCATAGTCGAGGTAAGCTGAAAACAATAAAGAGAAATAGACTTAGAATCCACCAGGAGAAAAGGAAGTCACACCTTCGATGTGAGGCGAAATTGCTCGTCAAGTGACCACTTCCATCACACCCCGGTGTGGGACATCTGCCACCGGAAAAATAGATAGATTTATAAGCCCAAAGGGAAGGAGAGGAAAATGTGAAAATTACAGAAAATATGTTTCGTTTCTGATTTTTGTTTTTCTATTGTTGGTTTTCATTGTTTCCAGTTTAGCTTCACTGTCTGTGATTATAATTGTGGTTCCTGAGATCAGCTACACTTTATAGGGCAGGATACTGAACCTGAACTAGTGTTGTGCCTGATACAAATAAAGAATCAAAAAAAGGGAAATTTCAGCATAGGTACAAGATACCAGATGTAAGATCAGTTTGGACAATGAATACAGCTGTTAAATAAAAGTCATATAGCAAGCCACTGCCATCAGCAAAGCATGAGGGAGGGAGGGAGGTTGAAAGAGAGGTGGTTCTCTGAGGCTAACTGGCGCAAAGAGAAGGATGTAAACAAAAGTAAGAAATAAAATGATGGGGGATCAAAGGAGAAGCAAGTGGGGTCAGGTGGAGAGGAGGAACATTGGGATATTGGGAGGAGAAAGAGGGCTCTTACGTTATCAGGTCCTTCTTACTCTCCTTGCACTGGACATACTTGGGTTTGGGGCTGGACATGTTAACGTCTGTGGTGTAGGAGTTGTCCTCCAGCAGGTCGTGGAAAGGATCCAGGTCGTCCTGCATAGGTCAGGTGGGAACAGAGGGAATAGAGATGAAAGGGGTGGAGGAAGACATGGAGGAAAGAGGAAAAGAAAGATGTTTTTGTTTGCCGCTCCATCGTTATCCATCGTTAACAACCATGCTTGGGTGCACATCTTTATATAAAAACACGCACTCAACAGTCTGTCTTTCATTCTGTCTGTGTGCGTATGCTCGTGTTCATAGAGCATCCTTGTGTGTAGCATGGTGTATCCTTGAAGTGCTCCAGTCTGTCACTAGATGGCACTGTGGTGCAGCATTAGGCCGATGCCGGCGGTGCTGATAGTGTGAGGCTGTGCTTTGTCTGCCGCTCATGCAGCCGGGACACGGCGCCTATTGATGCAAATCCTCTTTCCCTTCTTCCACGCTCGCAGTGTATGTACAGTAATGCTCATAAAGAGACAGGTCCAGATACAGCCCAAATTATCCAGCGCTCAAGCTGCCTCAGAGTGTGTGATGCTGGGTCAGCCAGCGAGCTCCTCCAATTAAAGGGAGCACAGGCTGCGAGCCAGACAGGAAGGAGACTGACACATGCATACATACAGAGATGCAGAGCAGAAAGTAGGCTAGGGATGAAACTCGCATATACACGTAGACACACTCCCAAAGAGACATGGGTACACACACACACACACACACACACACACACACACACTCAAATATGAATATTCACATTTGCAACACACCAAGAGAGGCACATGTACATGCATGCGCCTCTGCACACCGACAGGCACACCCAGCAGCCCTGCATTGATTTCCAGCAGTTCTTTGATGAGATGAGCCATTCCGATTCCCTCCCAAGGTGCTACTTTGCATAATTCGTTTTGGAGAAGAGCGAAATGTAAAAACAGAAAGCCAGCATGCAGGGAGCATGATACAAACAGTGCAGATACCTCTGTGCATGGCAATGCTGACATCAATTAACATGCAGATTCATTAGGTTTCCCTCAAAAATCCCTAATATGACTTTCTAATGATCCCAAATATAACAGTGAGTCAGACTGGGAGGTAAGAAACCTAGAAGACAATCAGAGAGTAATGCAAATGTTTGTCTTGGAGACACTGTGCTAAATCAATGGCTGGGAGGGAGATCATTTGGGCTGAGACACATGGAACAGACAGTGTAAGTGGCACATGCCAAGTGTGCGGTCTAGCAGCTTCAAAACCCACCAACTATCATACACTACTGCTTCATAATTGCCATCAAAATCATGACAGTCTGTTGTTCTAATCTCTATTTTCTTCTTTTTCACCTCAATCCTGGCACTGTGAACATCTCAGAGGTAATAGAGGGGAATAATGCATCGGCTTTTTATTTACAGTGCAGTACTGCACAGACAGCTTCTTCCTATTCAAATACTGAATGATCAGGTTCGGACAGGGATCTAAGTTCCTTCTTAAAAATAATACAGATTAAAATTCTGCTCCATCTGACCACAGCCAGACAATAGTGATCATGTGGTTTTTTAACATTATCCTGTTATTCCCATTTACCTCTTTCTCATCCTCGTCTATGTGTTTGATCTTGGTGTAGTCTACCGGCAGGTCCCAGCAGTCGGCGGCGTCCCCCATGCCGTAGCAGCGGGAGCCCAGCAGGGCGGCTTGCCTTTGGGGGGACATGGGCTCTAGAGGGGTGAGCACAGAATCCCCGCCGCCGCCACCGCTGCACAGACGCTTGCTCATACTCAGGTCCAACGTACCATTCTCATCAACATCTAGACCGGGGCTCTGGAAGGTGGATGGGGTTTTTGCCCACACGTATGTGTCAGGTCAGTGTGGAGGAGATGGGTGTGTGCGTTGAGT